>JAQMYM010005086.1:0-11312 GCA_030014255.1 Parauchenoglanis ngamensis
TAGGCCTGTCATGAGACTATGAGCTATGCTACAAGAAATGAGAGCAGCACCTTCCCAAGTGGGATGGATACCGTCCCACCCTAACAGGCCAGTCCTGCCCTCAAAACTACTTTAATTGTCTATAAAGCCCACACTGTTTTCAGAGCACCACCTGGACAGCCAGCAGTCTAGTTTAGACTTTGTCAACAATGGGCATGTCCAGGCATGGAATCTGGCCAAGGTGGAAGCTGGTCTGTGGAAGTTGACATCCTGGGCATGCCTGGGCAGTTCTGAATGAGCTGAACACTGTCTCAGCATGCTATAAAGGTGGCTTGCATACACTAATCCTGCTCATTTGGTTAATATAGTTAGTTAGTGCGTATGGACATTTACATTTATGTCATTTGGTCGACGCCTTTTTCCAGAGTGACTTACATATATCTCATTTATACAAATAAGCTGTTGAAGGTTAAAGGCCTTGCTCAAGGGCCCATTAGCAATAGGGCTAGGGTTAGTTGGCAGTGCTGGGATTTGAACTCATGACCTTCCAATCACTAGTCCAACATCTTAACCACTGAGCTACCACAGTATAGTAAAGTATAGTATCTGTAGCAATATAACAGTAAGCAAGCGTGATGCTATAGACGTTTTGGTGTCAGGCGATATGTCTTGTAAATGTCATAACAGCCGTGATACATTCTGCTATATCTGTGGTGAATATACACTTCAGAATCAATACACTTCAATATACGCCTCAGAAACGTTGGATGACTGCTCTTGTGAAGAAAGCTTATCATCTGTATTTTGGCTGCAAAATTGATCAAGATAAGCAATAGGCGCCTCACATTTGCTGTGCGACATGTGCTGTCAGTCTGAGAGCCTGGCTCAGAGGCACTCAAAAGATGATGTTATTTGTTGTTCCAATGATATGGCAAGAACAGTAAGACCATGTGACGGACTGTTCTGTTTGATTAATGTGTCTGGTTTCTCTGCCAGAAACAAGAAGTCAATTGAATATCCTAATCTGCCTTCAGCAATGAGACCCGTGCAACATGATGACAGTCTTCCAATTCTGAAACCACCAGAGGATTGGACCTTAGACGAACCAGATGAAGAAACTGCAATGCAGGGTACCGACAGTGACACTGACCCGGATTTTGAACCATGCTCATCAGGCAATCCACATCTGATAACACAGTCTGAATTGAATGATTTGGTCAGAGATTTGGCTCTGTCAAAAGCAAAGGCTGAGCTGCTGGGTTCAAGACTGCAGGAATGGTGTTTACTGTCACCAGGTACGAAAATTTCTGTTTCGAGGACAACATCATGATATAACCAAATTTTTTGCACGCAAATCTCTTCTCTTCTTCCCTGCAAATCTCAATGCTGTCAGTGACGAACACAGTGAAAGGTTTCACCGGGACATTGCTACGATGGAGAAACGATACCAGGGCAACTGGAATCGGTCAATGCTTGCTGACTACTGTTGGACATGGCAACGTGATGCACCAGACATTGACTACAAAAGAAAATCAGGAGCAAAACACTTTTAATTCTGTTGAATTTAATAGCTTATGCAAAACATAAATGTGATTAAATACGTTATGGTCAGTAAACATATAAACTATCTATTTCTCAGAGTTCCTACATGATGCAGTAAAACCAAAACTATATTTTTGCATACCCAGTGGGTACAAGACTTTTCAAAAAAATTGTTGTGCAATGTTATCTGTAGAGATCAGATACTATCTATAGATTTTGCTACCTATTTTTGTTTCTGAAGGACTAAAATGATGACCACAAAGGTCTACAGTTATTTATGTAGTTATTCCTCCATTTGTCAACAATGTAGGTTGACATTAATTGCTATTAGTTTGCTAATATTTATTTATTTAAAGGCCATTCATTATAGGACAGCTTTGATAAATATGCATTTGAAGATGTCCTCCTTTTCTTTTTCTTTACACTCCTGTACATTCTCCTACACATGAACTACCATAAGCATTCTTGTGTTTATATTATTGCACCTGTATCTGCACCTAAATTTTATTAAAGGCCTAAAGAATGTTCTGTCTCCACCTTATTACCATTTATACATTTTCACCTGCACTATATACATCATAATGACCAGCAATAAAATTCATGCTGTGCTAAACAAAAGTCAATCAAACACATCTCAATAGGCTTCTTTATACAATCTTTTTTGCTTCACCAAATTAATACATTTTTATTGGAAGTCTCATTTGATGCATTTACAATGACTAGCCAAGAACATTCAAATAATATAAGTACAATTAAAAATATAGCCACAAGCAGCAATCTGCGGGGCCAAGCACTCCTCAAATATAGCGCCCTCAGTGGCAGTTCTTGACAAGATATATCAAACAATAAAGACCATAAATGAGCATACTTATCGAGTTTTATGATGATAGATCAATGTGTGAAATGCCTGCTGAAACCTGATTGGCTGAAAGTTGCCTTGTTTTAGAAGAAATTGAATTATTCAAAAATTACGTTACAGATTAGCAGAATGATGCACCACACCAAATTTCAGCTCAGAAGGACTTTTGGTTTTTGAGAAACAGCTAAATCAATCTTTCCCACCCCCTTTCAATGACCACACCTCAACCTCTGCAAACATCCTTGTACTAAAGATCTCTTCCAAGCTTGGTTCAGATCCATATTACTAATAGTGAATTTATAGGTAATATGGATCTAATACTCTATCTTATTTTAATTTTAATAAAATTTAATTTGGTGGCAGAGTTTTTACTGTATAATTTGTTTTCTAAGAGATATGCTTACTTTTCTTGTGCACAAATATGAATAGTGCTCCCCAGTGGCCCTCCAGTGGTTTTGAGAACCCATGAAACTGTAAAAGTAAAACCCTGCAAAATGGTGCCACCACTGGGCCAACTGGGGCCATCTAGCTTGTGTGTGTAGTAGGTGGGAGAACTATTTGTTGACCAAGTTTCATATCTGTAGGACTTAAGATTTTGTCTGAATGAAGAAGCAGAAGAAGAAGAAGAAGAATAAATTAAGTAGGTTTCAAGCCTCTTCTGTGTGTCACAATGGGGTAATGTAAACATTTCACATTAAGGCAGAGTAGGATGCAAGTTTAGGGTGCTGTTTAATAATAATAATAATAATAATAATAATAATAATATGCAGGTAATCAGAATCAAAGGGTGAGAGACTTGTAGTCAGGGACAGGCAGCGGTAACTCGATCAGCAAAGAGCAGAGACAAAGGGCAAACCAATATTCAAATCCAAACGGAGCTAGGTCATACACAGAGAAAGCATGCAGGAGTCCAATGGCTTGTCAACATTAGGTTAGAATACACTGAGCAATAACTGTCAACGTCAGTAAACGAATGAGAAGCTTATATGTGAGTATAGTTGAGAAACACCTGTGGCCGATCAGTACTCAGGTGACTGGGAGTGGTCATGTTGTTGGGAGCTGTAGTTTTTGGCAGCCAGGTTTGTATGCTGCAGGGAATTGTGGGTAATGGAGTCCACTGTGGACTTCAGCACTGATGTGACAGAGCCCCCCCTCAAAGAACTCCCTCTTGGAGCGAACTTCTTTCTAAGGCAGCCCTTGTGCGAGGGCCTGGTTTTCCCGGATTCTTGGCATGAAATTCCTCTATAAGCTGTGGATCTAGGATGTCCCGGGCTGGTACCCAACATTGTTCCTCTGGGCTGTATCCTTCCCAATCAATTAGATATTCCAACTTCCCATCTTTCCTGCGAGAGTTGAGGATTGTTTTGACTATGTATGCAGGTTGGCCATGGATGTCTAGCATCTCAGGAGCTGTGGTGGAGTGGGTCTTTTCTGTCAGTGGTCTTTAGATGCCTGGTTTTACCTGGGACACATAAAATGATGAAGCTAGCCGGCTTTGTCGGGGTAGAGCAAGTCTGTAGGTGACTTCATTAATTCATCATAGGACCTTGAATGGACCGATGTACCTGTTATTAGTTTTTGACATCCTGGTAATCCTCGGACATGTTTAGTGGACAGCCACACATAGTCCCCGGGTTTGTAGTGTGGAATTTTACTTCAGCACCTGTCAGCCTGTCACTTGTTGCATTTTGTGATTCTGTCCAGATATTGATGAGCTCTTTCCCAGACTTGTTCGCTTTTAGCGAATCAATCATCCACTGCCGGGGAGTCAGAATTTTTAGCATCCCATGAAAATAGGGGAGGTTGAAATTCTAGCACACATTGAAAGGGTGTAAGGTTCGTGGCTGAGTGACGGATAGAATTTTGGGCATACTTAGCCCAGGGAAGGAAGCGTGCCCAATCCTCCTGATTTTCCAAGCAGTATGTTCTCAAGAAATTAATGATCTCCTGATTAACTCTCTCCACCTGCCCATTTGCTTCCAGATAGTATCCTGAAGTCAGACTTACTGAGGCCCCCATTTTTACAATAAAGCTTTTCCATGTTCTGGAAGTGAACTGCACTCCCCTGTCACTCACAATGTCTTCAGGGAAGCCAAAGCATCTAAAAACATGATTAAATATTAACTCGGCAGTTTCGAAGGCTGTGGGAAGCCTTGGTAAATGAATTAGGTGCAGGAAACAAGAGAATTGTCCATTATCACTAGGATTGTCGTATTGACCATAGATTCTGTGAGGTCAGTGAGAAAGTTGAGCGATAACCAGGGGAGTTGAGGTGTGGGTAGAGGCAAAGGTTTTCCAGCAGAGAATGTGTGAGGTACCTTGGCTTGAACACAGGCTGTACAGGAGGTAATGTACTGGTAAATGTCTGTGATCATACTGGGCAGGCAGTATTTGGTTTTATGTAGTTGATAGGTATGCTGAACACCTGGATGACCAGAGACCACCGTGGTATGGGCCCAGGGGATTAGTTTGCCACGTAGATTCAGTGGTACAAATGTGAGATCACTGGGGCATTCCACCGGGATGACTTATGGTGAGACTTGTGCAATGTCTTGGTCTATTTCCTGCAGAATGGCATAAACGAAACATGAGGGATGCAGCATGGGGTCAGGCTGGTTTTCAGTCTTTGGTGAGGTGTAGATTCGAGATAAGGCAACAGCTTTGGTATTTTTTGAGCCTGGGCGGTAGGTGACAGTGAACTGAAACCTGCTGAAGAGTGCCCATTGAGCTTGTCTTGGGTTTAGATGTTTGGCTGATTGTAAATATCCCAGGTTCTTAAGATCCGTAAATACAACAAATGGCTTGGCTCCCTCTAGCCAGTGCCTCTACTACTTTAAAGCTAGTTTAATTGCCAAGGAATCATTGCAAAGAGCTCCCAGTTCCCCACATCGTAGTTCTGTTCTGCAGGAGATAATTTTCGGGAGAAAAAAGCCACAGGGTACAATTTGGGTCTCTCGCCACTACATTGTGATAAAATGCCCCCCACTCCTGACTCTGAGGAATCTGCCTCTACTACAAATTGGTGTTCGGGGTTAGGGTGATGAAGGATAGGAGCTGAAGAGAAAGCTGTTTTTAATTAGTTGAACGCTCTATCAGCTGCTGTGTCCCATTTCAGTTACTTGATGGCCCCTTTCAGGAGAGAGGTGAGAGAGGTGGCAATGGCACTAAACCCCCAAATTAAACATCGATTCCCAACATCTCCCTCAGTACATCATTGATCAGACGTTGAAATACACTGGGTGCGCAAGAAAGACCATATGGCATGAGGCAAAAATCATAGTGGCCAGAGGTGGTGCTAAAGGCCGTCTTCCATTCATCGCCCTAATGTGTGCACACCAAGTTATATGTGCTGCACAAATCCAGTTTGGTGTAAATGCATGCCGTGCGTAATGGTTCAAGTGCTGCTGGGACTAATGGGAGTGGGTAAGGATATTTAACCGCGATTTGATTTAAGCCTCTGTAGTCAATGCATGGTCGAAGTCCACCTCCTTTTTTCTCCACAAATAAGAATCTGGCTGTGGCAGGAGACATAGAGGGTCTAATGCTAAGGCTTCTTGCAAATGCCCCGTTGTTCAGTGCATGACAGGGGGTAAATGTAAGATCGAGGAGGAGTGGTGCCTGGCAACAGGTTAATGGCACAGTTGTAGGACCAGTGTGGAGGTAAGCCATTAGCTTTGGCTTTACTGAACACTTCTGAAAACTTATGGTATATTTCTGGAATTTGAATGAGAGTTTCAGCCTCTGGACACAAGTTGAAGTGGCAAGGATTTTGGGGTACTGTAGACAATGTTTCAAACAGAAGTCAGACCATTTGATTATTTCATTTTCTTGACATGAAATAATCAGATTGTGTTGGTGCATCCATGGTAATCCTAAGATAAGGGGATGCTGGTCCGTGACGAGCAGGGGGATGTTTTCTCAATGAAGTTTAGAATTGAACTTATTCGGTATAGTATCTGATGATGCCGGTCCTGATGGGACTGTTGTTGATGGCATGTACACGTATGGGGGGGGTTGAAAGGGGCATAGAGGAATGTTGAGTTTACTGGTGGTTTTGTAGTCTATGAAGTTGGAACCCACTCTGAAGTCGATTAGTGCTGAAAGGACAAATATCATACCTGAGTGCTTTATCTGAACATTTATTGTAAAGGATTGATAAGATATAAACAGTCTGGAACTCACCGAGGCTTTACATGAGGGCGCTGAGGAACTCCTCGAGGCTTCACTCTCTGTGCTTGGGTTAGCGAGTCGGCGTGCTTTGCAACTGGCGATGGCATGAAAGGGGTCACCGCAGTAAAAGCACAGCTTGTCTCGTCGCTGCCTCTCTCTTTCTGAGAGACTTAGTTTCATTCTCCTGATTTCCATGGGTTGCGGCATGTCAGGCATTAATCCCCCCTTCGCTTTGTCTGAGGTACCGGTTATGGTTTTGGATCATGTTATCCAGACGAATGGCCAGGTTGATGAGGATTTAGTCCTCCCTAGTGCCTAAATGCGGCTCTAAAAGCTGGATCATTCCACCCACTCCCGGCCACCAGTGTCCGGAATTCCAGGGCATATTCCACGGCTCTGCAGTCCCCCTGCTTGATGTTTAAAAGCCTCTCGCTGATTTCTTTGCACTCTGGAGGGTGATCATACACTCGTTTGAACATACTGATAAAGCATTCATAAGAGTATAGGTCCTCTCCTCCCTGGTTCAAGGTAGCCCAATGAAGGGCCTTGCCAGTAAGCAGGTTAATATACACCACAATCTTAGAATGGTCGGAGAGTAGAGGGAACACTGTAGCAGGAACCCTTGGCACTGTTCTGCTTCACCATTGAATTTTTCTGGCCATGCGATTAATGAACCCATGGGAATTGGAACACTTTGAAGAGAGCTCATTGAGGGCACTGGTGAGTTGAACCATCTGGGCTTTAACTGCAGCAAAACGCTGTTGCTGCGCTCCCACAAGACGCCCTTGACTGGCGAGGGCTGCGAGGTAGGTTGTCTCCTCTACTGCATTCATGAGAGGCGAAGTATTCTGTCACAAACGGGGTAGTGTAAACACTTCACACTAAGGCAGAGTAGGAAGCAAGTGCGGGGCAGTGTTTAATGATCATAACAATAATAGTAATAATAATAATAATAATAATAATACACACAGGTAATCAGAATCAAAGGGTGAGACAGACTCCTTGTCAGGGACAGGCAGAGGTAACACAATCAGCAAACGGCAGAGACAAAGGGCAAACCAATATTCAAATCCAAACAGAGATAAGTCATCAGATCCAAGCTTGGTTCAGAACCATATTACCAATAGTGAATTTATTGGTAATATGGATCTAATATTTTATCTTATTTTAATAAAATTTTATTTGGTGGCAGAAAATGTTCCAAAAGACAATATAATATGTGCAAACAAATCAAGTTGAAGAAGATTTTTTTACTGTATAATTTGTTTTCCAAGAGATATACTTGCTTTTCTTGTGCACATATATTAATAGTGCCCCCCAGTGGCCCTGTAGTGGTTTTGAGAACCCATGAAACTGTGAGATATGGACCAAAAAGTAAAACCCTGCAAAATGGTGCCACCACTGGGCCAATTGGGGCTGTCTAGCTTGTGTGAGTAGTATGTGGGAGAACTATTTGTTGACCAAGTTTCATATCTGTAAGACTTAAGATATTGTCTGAACGAAGAAGCAGCAGAAGAAGAAATGAAATAGGCTTCTAGTCTAGTCTAGTGTGTCACAATGAGTAGTGTAAACACTTCACACTAAGACAGAGTAGGATGCAAGTCCAGGGTGGTGTACAATAATAATAATAATAATAATAATAATAATAATAATATGCAGGAAACCAATATTCAAATCCAAACAGAGCTTGGTCATACACAGAGAAAACATGCAGAAGTCCAATGGCTTGGCAATGTCAGGTAAGAATACACTGTGCGATACTTAGCCAGTAAATGAATGAGAAGCTTATGTGTGTGTGTAGATGAGAAACACCTGTGGCAGATCAGTACAGTGCAGCATAGTACAGTACAGTGACATTGTGCTTATACCCCTAACCATTTTTTTCTAATACAAAGAAAACTATGCTTCCATCCTTGTCCAATATATCTAAATATAAAATAAACTGTCATCAATTTCACATAGCAATCACTACAATAAGGTGTACATGTTTTGCTACAGTGAAGTCTATAAAAGTACAGTGAATAGTGGGCTTGTGCGATATTGATTTTTCTCTAAAAAATACAGTTAAACAATTGATTCATTTAGAAATATTAGCCTTAAAAAAATACCAGAAAACAAGCATTTTTACCATTTACAAGGTAAGGAGAAAGGAAAGGAGGATTTCAAGGTTTAGCAGCCATGTTATCTCTTTGTTGAAGGTTTACCATGTTCACTTCATCTAGCCATACAGTTATTGTTTAGCATTCAGTTACCAGCAGCAGAGTTAGATGCACACAAAACACAAGCCTACACATGTTGACCTTGTATTAGAAATTGTCTCATGGGACGTCTCTTGGTCTGTATCAGTCATGACTCCCCAGATGGAAACACTAGGGCAGACCCAGGTCATGCAGGAGACATTTTAGAGAAAACCTTCTCTTAAAAAAAAAAAAAATCCTTAGCTTGTCATTATAGCATCCATTGTGACAAACTTGGTAAAACTATAAATAAGGTTCAACGTGCAAGCTTCTACATGTATAGAAATGTGCACAAGTCTTCCACACTTAAACATTTTTATATTAATGTGTGCTTATGTTATTTAATGTGTGCTTTAATTATTTCTTTCTCAGCTCCAACAATTAACCTGCCTGTTCTAAGATATACAAGAAGAATAAGGAAAATCTATAAAAACAAAAGAGCTAATGGATAAATCATTTAAGTATACTGTTTAAAATAACATGAAAAAATTCATATATCAGGGTTATTTGCTGCCCTTGCAATGTGTTTTTTTCTTTTTTATTGTTGAGTTTTATTTTATTTGAAGGTCATTATCTGGGTCATGTCGTCGCAGTTTAGCTGGACAAATGCGCAGGTAGACGGCGTAGTAAAACTCATGTTTATTCACACACAGGCAGAGGTACATAAACGACAGGCAGAAGAGTAATTCAAAAACAAACAAGGCGAGCGATCGGCAAACAGAGTAAACTAGGAAATCCAAAACATGATCAGAAACAGATCGGAGTCAAAAACCGGAAAACAAACACGGGCAATACAAGCTTGGCCATAGCGTCGCGGGGCTAGACTAATGCTTCACGAGTTCTTTTTAAACAAGCATGATTGTCTCTGGATTGGATCCACCGGCATCCAATTACTGGTCCCATGGCAATGAGCCCGGGAGCATGTGCTCACGGGAACTGTAGTCCTCCGTCGCTTGCGCCACAATGTGGAAGTGTGTGCTTCCGCGTTACGCGAGACAATCAGAAACATTGCACGCGCGGCCACCACGCGCACTCGCATGTGCCACGAGGATCTATTTCTAAGGAATTAGAATATCCATACTTTCCCCCAAAACATTTATTGATTTTCCATTACTTCATAACCTTCACCTCAGCCAGTTTTCCTGTTCTCAGGATGAGATGAATGCAAAGCTCCTGGACCGCCACAAGAAAGTTGTGTACTACATTGTTAGTCTTCCTCCACCACCTCTGGAAAAGCCAATTTGACAGATGCCATAGGTAGTACATGTAGACACAAAAAAAGGACTTCCAGGCATGTTTAAGTTTAAAAGTGTAATAATTCCTTTACTTCTCTCTTCCATTCTGCAAATACAAAAATAAGCACACCAGAATAATGCAGCTGCATACAGCAGACTATGAGGGTCTACTGAATGATGCATGTACTCCAAACATTCACATCCACCCTTGTGTTATGCCCCACCCTTGGGCAGCCCTATGTGGTGAACAACACGCCATCCCCAACCCAAATCAACCACAGAAAGCACCTATAAAACAAACAAATCCATGGGATTTATTAAAACTGCTTTAAAATTGCAAAAGACACACACAGACCACATCCAAGGCAAAAAGGCACCATAACCAGCAGTTCTCAATATCAAAGCTTCTCTGCAACAGGAACCTGAAGCTTTTAACTGCTGCTTAATGACCTGGCCAGGTGCACCTCATTTGGCAATCAAACGTAGCACAAGCTGGGTGGAGCTACAGAAAGAGGGAAGAAAGTGCAAAGACAAGACAGGTCACCTATGTGACCATAGCTTGAACTTGCAGGAAGCATCAAAATGTCTCCTGACACACAAATACACACACTGACAATATTCTCATTCACACAACTCATATTTTCTCAGTTATCAGGTGAAGCACTGTTTTAGATAGAAAGATAGATAGAAATACAGAAAAATATGGAGTGAGATCAATGTCTTTTATATGAGAGTGCAGATACAAGGTTAAAAAAAGCACAACAGACATTACAAGTGCACTGAATCAAGGAAACTGAGCAAAGAAAGTGACAACAGAAAAAACACTTTGTCTTTGATAGGCACACCGGAGATAAATGTGTTCACTTCTTGCAGCCCTGTGTTCGATTCACTGTTTCCTGCATGTTTCTCAGTTTTCTGCTTGCTTCTGAAACACCTGCTCGCAAAAAGAAACTGATTTATTTTTTCTACAAGGATCAAGTATTGTTTCAAACAATCAATCAATCAATCAATCTTATAAACTGTACTGCCATTTATTTAGTCAGACCTGATCATAAAATTAGCACACAAAATTTCCACCCAGGATTGTCTTATTCATCAGTTTTTTTGTTCATCTTCTTCAGAGTCATATATCTGTGTGATCAAACATTAATCTGGCCATCATAGAGCTCAACATACATATAGAAATGAAGTTACAGAAATGTAGCAAAGATACTTAGCCATTGCAAATTATTATTAGTATATTAATCTCATAACTGTAACTCAAAACCTATACTGATCTAAATAATAAAT
>JAQMYM010005087.1:0-11310 GCA_030014255.1 Parauchenoglanis ngamensis
AGGAAACCGGAGCACCCGGAGGAAACCCACGCATGCACGGGGAGAACATGCAAACTCCGCACAGAAAGGCACCCTGATGGGTGCATCCTACATCCAGATCTTTTATAGCATTGCTTTGTGACAATGTATATTGTAAAAAGTGCTATATATTCAAAATTAAATTGATAGTAAATCCTCAGGATTAAAGTTAGGAAACCCTAGGTAGTGTATTTCTGGCCTGAGCATGTTTTGTTATTTCAAAAATATTTAAACCCCATGTCATTTACCTTTTATTTAATTTCTAAATAATACCAAGGCAGAATGAGTCCAGAGCAAACACCGAATTCAGCAATTCAGAAAAAGCATTTAGCACCACTATTACATGCTTACCTACATTTCCTCTTCAAACATTAAACCACAGTGTGCCCTGATTAAAGAAGAGAGTGAAACTGCTTACTGTTGCTGGAAGCTATTTACCACTGTTTGTTTCTTAGTAAACCAGGACACAATGTCTGAACATATGAACCTAAAAACTTTAATACAGAATCTTTTATTTTTATTTTATGTGTTGTTGCACTTTGTAAAGACAAATACTCATGAGTTTTTCCCATTCTGTTGTGAAGTTTTTTGATGAATAAATTATTGCAAGAAATCAAAATGAGGCATAGAAATAAAACAAGCATCTGTGATATGGTTTGTATACGTTCATAAACTGGTTCAATAGTTTGCGCTAAAGAGTGCGTCAGGAGTCTTTAAATAGCGCATGGTTAACAACTCATGGTAGCAGGAGCTAGTCACGTCACCCACACGACTCTGCAGCCTAGGAACTGAAATCCTTTGCAGATGTGCAATACCATGAACCTGGAAGCACACCGTGAGAGCACCACGCCTCCTGAGAGGGGGACATCCATGACATATAAGTACTCTGAACCATGAATCCTAACGGAATGCAAACGTATCTTAAATGTACTGTTCTGTGCAAAAGTCTTAGGCACATGTAAAGAAATTCTGTCAAACAAAGATGCCTATAAAAATAAAGTAAGTAAATGTTTTATGCATAAGAAAACTACTACAAAGAGCAGTTTTAAACCTGGTATTAACATCCATCTTGAGCGGACAGCCATGACGCATAACCATTTACACCTGGCATTATTAATGCATCTCCTGTGATCACTTTTCTGCTGGGCCTGGTGCACAGGTAGCCATCCACTGCATTTGTTTTCAGACAAGAACATACCATGAAACCTATTTTATCTACATGTTTGTGTTGTCTTGAATACTTCGCTCATGTGGTCTGCTAACAAAACTTATAAATGAATGGCAGCTGAGATAATAAAAGAATCTATGAAAAGGTGTGCACTAGAAGTGCAGTGGTGAGCTATCAGTTCAGCATGACTGAATCTGAAAGACAGATAGGGAATTGGTGTGACCGTGTGAAAGAGTGTGATAGCCTGTGTTGATGCAGACCTTAACCACTTCTTGTCAATTCTCTCACACTAGATTATCACAGTGTTGGCAAAACTTGAGGATCGCTGCACCACTATGGAGCACTCACCCCTCATGGAGATCATCATGTGTCTTACCAACCTGCATTAAGCTCTTCTCAACATGCTGGTCAACAACAGGAATGCAGTCATGGCTCTGGTGACAGTGCAGGCTGTAGATCAACAGGTGCGCTGGGGTCCTGCCCATGTCCCCATCATCATCATGACTCAGAGACCACTCTGGAGCTCTGTGAGCATGCTGCAGTAGTATGAACATGGTGGAAATCCCAGTGGGCTATTTGTCTATTTCTCTAGCCCCAGTTGGTGGCCCAACCACTCCTTTTGTAAAATAAAATAGAATACCAAGGCATTAAAAAGCATATTCTGATGTCCTTCATTTGTGTTTATACAGCAGTTCCAGGACACCTCCTTAAGGCAGAGGTTAGCAGGTGAAATCAGCAAAGTCATAGATCAGGTGGTGCTGGAGGACTTCTTTGTGTGACTGCCTGTGGGAACAACAACCGATGACATTGTACAAGTCCATTCACTGACAATCTGGTGCCCTGTCCAGAGGCAGGTAGCACCTCTCCTCTCTCACCATCTCTCCCAACCTCATTTTACTCCTATCCCCACTCCTTGGAAACAAGGTGCATCTTTAACCCATTCTTTAAACTGGTCTGCTCTTTCCCTCATCTATGCTTGCTGTCCTTCCAGTTTTCCAGGCCACTGAATGGTCTCAGCACACAGTATCTTTCTAGTCTTTTATGATTCTCCATGTCTGCTTTGATCTTATTCATAAGTGATGGAAACAGAGAATGATATTAACAAACGGGTAGGTTGATCAGCAACAGCAGTGTTACAGTTACAGTGCTGGTCTGTGGTAGTGAAACAGGAACTCAGTGTGAACCAGTCAGTCAAAATCTCTACCTGTATCACCTATGAAAATGACCTGTGGGTAGTGGCCTAAAGAATAATAATCCTTCTCAACTTGTTGCCACCGAGTGTAGGAAAAATTAAATAATGCAATAAATGGATTATTAATGGAAACAATTAATTATTTGCAAAAATAATTGGGAACACTGTGGCGTTCCCTTTTAGTTATGCTTTCATTGCTAGTCCCGCCACAGTGTGCGTCCTTTTGAACCACTATAGGACAAGAGCAAACTCTTGTTATTCATGTTGCCTGATGATAGGCTGGTGTTCTTGACTAGTTATCAAAATAGGCCAAATTGCTCACTGCTTAGTCAGTACTTAATAAAAAAAAAAAAAACCTGTTATGCAAGTAAATATGTATTTTCTTTCTAGGAACACTTTATTCCAAAATACATTTACACCATGTACATTTCTTAGAAACAAATTACAAATGTAAACGTTTACCATAACATATTTAGAGTCATTAAAAATCCAAACATTTCACTGGTAGTGCACAGTACAGTGTTGCTTTTCACAGAAGACTCAGAAAAACTGGGTTAAGTTAAAGACTCCACCGTGTTATATAGGATCATATAGCTGATGTCTTTACCTCCTCACGTTTTGCTGTGTAAGCAATAGGCTAGAAGTGTGCCACAGAGGGTGGTTAGCAGCTAGATTACTGAGGTTGAGAGAAAGGCACAGATACATACAGGAAAATATGATAGTTAGGAGCACTAGTAACAAAAAGAGACTAGCATGAACATGCAGATTGACAAATTAGGCCTTCATCAACATGTTGGATTCACATTTACTGTGTAAACATCTATAGCATCATGAATAGCATTACCTATGAAGTATATATGACACTGCAGTGCACAAAATGAGTGGGTCCCTGAGCAACCACGACTCCATATGACTTATTTTGTTCTCGACATGTTTATTACAATAGACAATAAATATTTTGCTACCTGAGAAGTTTTGGGAGTATCTTACGACTTTTGGGCTGCTGAATTCCACATTCACCCTGAAATCTTCCTGTCACACAATGTTTCTAGTGTTTTCAATCCTTAATTTCTATGTTATGTACAATGCATGTAAAGAAATGCTTTCCAGACATGACTGGTCATGTAGATCACATGAACCATGCTGGGAATAACTCTCAAACACAAGAAGTATTTTATTTGGGAATAGGACAGCTGTGCTGAAGGGACTCGTTACATTAAAAAGGGCTGGCCATGCTATAAGCATATGGTTCCAGGCCTGTAAAGTATGGTATGTAAAGTAGGGTGCCCATACGCATTATTTTTCCCCTTTATTGGGACCTAAATATATGCATCCAGACAGGATTTATAATAGCCAAAAATGTCTGGGATTCAGTTTTTGTTTCTACAGTCACCATTCATTTTGCGGGTGTCTGTCTGCCCCACGCCGCCATCCTGCCCCCAGTGTCTTCTTTTTTGAAAGCTAAAATATGGTCACCCTAGCATGAAGTGCTTGTAAATCCAACAAAATTATGGTGATTTTTTTCATGAAAACAATGAACAAGGAAAATGAAGAATTTCAATATGAGACAGATATTTTCCAAAATACCAGATGCCAAGATCTCTTGGTCCAGAGATCAAATAGGGCTTACTCCATAGGGTGGACAGTGTTTCTCTCTTGTCACAAATGAGTTCTACAAACTATCAATGGATTTACTTAATTAGATCTAAATCAAATATCTGTCAAATTAGTACTATTTCTTATCTTGGTGATACAACTATAACGAAATTGGATCTCATTCTATGATAATTTAGTCCATTGGATGAGTCCCCATCTAATAGTATTATCGTTGTAACAGCCCAGCCTGGGGTTGCATCTTTGGCCACCAGAGGGAGGCACAGGACTGCTCTGATGTAATCAGGTGCAATGAGCCACACCTGGCCTCCTGGGTACTTAAGCAGAGCATGCAAGCATAGATGTGCTCAGTTTTTGGTTTAGCGTTCTAGCAAAAGTCTTT
This sequence comes from Parauchenoglanis ngamensis, assembly GCA_030014255.1. Lineage (NCBI taxonomy): Eukaryota > Metazoa > Chordata > Actinopteri > Siluriformes > Auchenoglanididae > Parauchenoglanis > Parauchenoglanis ngamensis. The sequence goes on from JAQMYM010005087.1 coordinate 4,375, forward strand.
GCTGGTAATTTCTGTTAAATTAGTAGTGATAGGGTAATGAAGCTTTCTGAAGCTATGAAATGTTAAATCCTATGAGTAAAAACAGGTTCACTGCACTAACAGTGCAGGTTAGTGGCCCCTGATGGTAACTTAATAGCAGTGACCAATACATATGTTTTTGTCATTGTTCACATAATATATATGCCTGATTTGACGGATACTGTAGTGCTGCAGCATACAAAGACATTCTGGACAATTGTGTGCTTCCAACTTTGTGGCAACAGTTTGGGGAAGAACCACAGTTAGCCTTGATGGTCAGGGGTGCACAAACTTTTTAAAGCTATGTAGTGTATGAATACATAAAGTCTTATACAATGTGTTTTCTTTCAACAAAAGAAGAGTAACGCTACTGTAAATTTAATTCCTGCTGATATTTAATAAAATTAAATACTTGCATAGTATTCCTTATAAACTGTCCAGCAAAGTGACTTTATTTTCATAGCTCCTTATTATTCCTTAATAGCAGTAAAAATACCATGGATGTTTAAAGCTGAGGAATAATATTGCAACAATGATGTAGGAAAAGCACCTTATTAAGCAGTGCAGAAGATACAGCATGTAGCACTGACGTTAAGAAGACATAACAGCTGAAATGTATAGAACATTTTCATCCGTTTGACTACATAACACAGATTACAAAGCACTGGTTGTGCAAATAGGACTGGGATCCAGCACAACACAACAGAAATGTCAAAAGCATTGGATTTTTTATTTTTTAACTTTTTCTCCAGGAATGAATACAAATAAAAATACCCAATAATCTGTTTTTATTTTCAGAATTTACAAATTCAGTGTTATATAAAATGTGCAATATGGTCTACAGCAAGGCTTGCAAGCTAGCATTTTTCACTTGAGCTACATTTCCATGTTTTCTGACATCATTAGGACAGAGGAGTTTATGCTCTGTGAGTTCTTAGTTCTATCACAAGTTGCATTTTGTCTCATTTATTTCAAGAGAGAGAAAAGAGAGACGCCAGTAAGGGAACAGCTGTTTATAGCTGCTATAACATACGCGAGATTTAACCTAATTTTAATTTGAGAAGTCCTCCACAAAAAAAAATTACATATAAAAACCATATAAAATCTATAAATTGAATCTGTCTATGTAAAAATGCATATGTATATTAATGAGTCACACTTTACTGGTTTATAATTCGCCATTCCACCTATCCTCTACACTTTCTCTTGCATGTGGGGAGTCCACTCAGTCTGGACCCTGGGACTGGGCCCAGGAATAGGTCCCGGTAAACCTATCCCAGGCAGGGTACATTTAATCATTTTTGTACCTTTCATGGGGTCATTATAATGAGTCTTTCTCCGACTCCTCCTCTCAGATCCGTTCCTCAAGGCTGGCCCAACTTTAGACAGCTTAATTTTAAAAAGAGCCTGATGACATATCTAGTCACTCTTTGAGCAGGTGTTACTGACTGTCTTGTAGTTCTCCAGCTCACATCACAGCTGCTGCTTCTATGAGTTGACTGAGCAGATTCGGTCAACTCCACTGGCGTGTAAAGCCTGAGTGAGTGAGTTGTGCTTGCCTGAGGCTTTGTTCCCAACTACCATCACAGACGAGCACTGTTCCCACTGACCCATCAACAACGTCTAGCGAATTTTTGAGCATGCTTTAGCTGACTTTCTATAAAATCTTAAAAGTAGCTTTTTTGGCAGGTGTCAGATCAAAACACACAGTCCTTTGGCAAACGTAAGGTCTCACTCATGTTTCTTCAAAGACGAGTTGCAAGAGAAAATGGGCTAGGAGGGACAAGACCATGACCTGTAGGTGAGGCCAGTTCATTGTAGCATCACCTGCAGAGAAACACAATTTAATTGTTATATCTAGTTTAACTGGTGTAACCCCCATCCCCCCCCCCAAGTTTGATATTGACTCACCTGTGGGAACGAATGCTTTAGGTAACTCATATTGTTTTGCTTCTTTAGGGTACACAGGTTTTACTGCAAGGGGAAAAACACACTTATTAACTATCATTTGTCTTTATCTTTTAAATATATATTAAATTATACAACATTTGATACAGCATGTTTGAATAATGGCAACTGAATATGTTAACAACCAGTGACTAGGGTTCAAATAGTATTTCAAATGGAATACACTTCTGTACATCTTAGGGCAGGGTCTTAGTGAGCAGTGCAATGATGAAAGCGTGGCCATAAAGTACCCATGAAATTAAAATTGCTAACTGTTCTTTGCTGGATCGTATTTTTTCTGTTCCTTAGTCTTATGGACACCTGTAAAATACTATATCTGAAAAATTGTTTGAGCCTGAGATATTCTCATTTAAATTTTTATAGTTCACTTATATCACTTCTGGGACAAAGAACAAATCTTCCTGATCATCCAATGAAACGCTCTGTAAAATGTATAGGTCCCACCACTAGAGGCGTATCTTGATCTACAGTACTTGGCTGCAAACATGGCTCATATATGGTTTTTGCTCTGCATTTTCCAAACATTGCTTGAAGAAAATAAAATGTTTGGAATGTATTTGTTTTAACGAAGGTGGAGACAGTACGAGGGTGTGGTTATGTGAGACATTTCTCTGATGCGCTTTTACGAACTTGGGGTGGTTCAATGTCGTCACAATTCAATGGGATTCAGTCTGTGAGCTCTTGTTAATCTCTCCTCTGTTCTCCATACGTAGATAGTTCACTACTGTCAAGGTTTGTTTAGAATCAGAGGGTGTGGTATATCTCCAACGCTATTGACTGGTATATCCTCAAAGAGATCACTGACTTCTTCTTTTTTTTTTTGTCTTGGGTCAATGCTGTGTATACTATATATATATTAATTTCCATATTGTGTTCCAAGTCTTTGGAGTTCTTGTTTGTCATCCTTATCTGAGTTATTTTAAATGTTTTTCATTTTTATTTCTTTTTTACATTTTTCATTAAAATGTCCTCATGCGTTCTTATCCGGTGTTTTGAAACTTCAGTGTTTTGAGCACCAACAGAAGAACACTCGCTAATAATAGATTCAACCAAGCTACATTCATTCAAGTGGGAATGTAGGCATGTTGGATGTTGCAGTAGGACATCTGTTGCAGCAACAAAAATGAATTCTTGAACAACAACAAAGAAGTCTGTACCAACTTACCACTGCAATCGCAGGGCTTTCATGATTGGTCACACAACTTCCTTCCCCAATCCCTATGGAAATATTGGAGGGAGTGGCAGCCAGCCTGTGTGGAGTAAGCCTGATCAGGCTTCTTCAAAGGGAAGGTAATTGCTTGCAGTAAGAGACAAGCAGCCACAGCCTCCTGGTCTCCACCACCCAACTCTGGTAAGGACACCATTGCTCCTCCTCATGACCCTGATGTTGCTCCAACCACTGACCCCACTGAGGATATCTCGTCACCTCCAGTGGACCACACTTAATCAGTCATTGCTGCTCCTTCTGGGAATGCTGGCCTCCAGTTCCCTTGCCACATGCGGGTATTATGTCCAGCAGTCCAGGACCCCCTTTCAGTCATGGGTCCTGTTAGGAATTACACCATTCAGCACACCTCATGGGTCCCAAGGCAGTAAAAACAGCTTGTCCTTGAACTTATGTTTTTGTTATTATTTTGAGTTTGTTTCCCTCTCACTTTCTTGTTCATTGGGTTTTTGTGTTATTTATATCACCTGTGTCTTGTTTCAAGTTAATCATATTAAAATGCTTTGCAGACATGTGCAGTTGAATGTGCAGTACAATGCTCTGCAACAGTAAGGTACAGGATGTGCCATATGTGTTGACAGGAATGTTGGGTGTGTGGAGGTTGCACAAAGAAATGTAAAGGTGTGTATTAATAAGCGTATGTATAAATAGTCCTAGATGTTCTTCTGGTTGAGGACCTGAATGGCCTGTGGGAAGAAGATTTTCTTTATTCTCTCTGTGGTGGCCTTCAAGGAGAAGCACTTGACCGCTAAAGAGAGAAAAGTCCATTGTTTAGATGGCTGACGTCCTTCACTATCTTCCTGGCCTTGGTCCAGCACCACATGCTGTAGATGCTTCCCATCAGGATGCTCTCAATGGTGGAGGAGTCGAAGGTCTTTAGCACCACAGAGCAATGTAAAATCCCTTCTTGCGTCACTTTTCTTCTTTCACATTACTAGTTTCTCATAATCCTAGTTAGTTTGCATATTTACCCTTTATTTTGAATTCTGTGTTAGTTTTACATTTATTCGTTAAAATTTGTATTTGTAAGTAGTTTATAAGTGGTTTGATGCTTAAATGTTTGGAGTCTTGTCAATGCCAAGAAAATCATTTCATTCTTGCTGTCATGGGTAAACACACACTGATTTAAAAATCCTGTGGCAATAAATTATGTGCATATTAAGATGTGAAAAGCTAGCTATGATAGCCTGGCGTATGTTGTCTTGTCTTGTCTTAATCTAATCCCTATTAAGGGCTGTAATTATCTGTGTAGTGCAGAATACAACTAGGATTGTAGAACACCATTAAATATGCATATATGAACAGTTTTTTTGTTATACAGCAAACTGAGTACCTTAACCACAAATGACTGTGTTCTGGTGTCAGTATGTATTGTACTGGGACCAGCCCACTTACCATCGAGTTCAACACTGTTGAGCAGGAGCCATTTTTCACTGACAACGGCAGATCTTTTTGTGCGTCTCACTGCCTGGTAACTCTTGTACACACCCTTATCAGCAATCGTCAGATTGTGCAACACCAAGGAACAGTCCCCTTTAAGCAGCTGGTCCTCAGGAACGTCCACACGGTCCTCAAATCCCTCACCCTGAAATGACTCCTTGCCGCTCCGCTCAAACACGTCCTTGCTGGTGCTCCACCTAATATATGGAGAGTCACTTTGCACTCTCAATTTACACGGGAGGACAACTGTGGAACTCACTTGGCCAGATACAGGTTCTGCAGAGAGGGGGCCTGAAATAGGACAAGTAAACTCTACATTAATTTTAGCAGCTTTCAGGTAATACTATTATGCTAAGAAACTTATATTTCATTGATTTTATTAAAACAATATGGTTACTTACCCATACAGATGGCGATCCCCACAATGCAAATGGGAAAAAAGGAGGTCATGGTGCCCTGATAGTCTATGGAGGAGGCTGTGCAGCTTTCCTACAAGACGGGCTTTAACAGAGTAATATATACACAAGTAAATATCTACAGTGTATCTCGGAATTTACCAATACATTTGCATTGAAGAAAACATTTAATTATATAATAATTCCAGGTTAAACAATACAAATCCTTGCCTACAACTCAATATAGCTGAAGTCATAGTATCAGTGGAAATCAACAGAACTTTCCTCAATGTAAAGTGAGACAAAATATCCAGTCCTGAATTTTCCTTCTCAAGCAACACAAGAAACTTCGCCTCCATGTACATTACTTAATATGCAGTTACCACTCAGTTCCAGTAGGTGGAGTTCGTTTGTCTTTGTTACACTAAAGTGTAAACTAATGATAGCTGTGTTACCGAGACATTAAAAACAATCTTCTTGTCTTATATGTTGAAATCACACATATTTATTTTTTAAAGAAAAAGTGTAGATTTTTAGCAGCACTATAGAATAGCCATGTATAGGTTTTTTTTTGTTAAGCAGCTATATCTTACCCTGATGAAAGAAGAATGTTTAGTATGCAAAAAAGGCCAAACTTTTGATATGACTAAATAGAAAGCAAATATTTCCATGTTCTGAATTTCCTGCTGATCTCCACCCTTCTACTGCTGGTTTGTTTCCCATTAAAGTTCAAATTTCAATAATGACTCACTCGTACTTCCTTATGGTTGAATGCATGAGGAGTAAGTACAACACTACTTCTTGAATAGCTGAATTCTACTGTAAATGTTGCCAATATTTTAACTGTATTAGACTTTTGTCAGTAGACAAGTATTAGATTTATTTGTCAATAGAAATGGGCTATAGGCTTTTGAAAGAAACAATATAAATGAATAAATAAGCCCTGAAGGTCAGTGGAATTTTCCATTTCAAATGCTGTTGCCGTGACGTTGCGCCGTGTGTGTGTGTGTGTGTGTGTGTGTGTGTGTATATATATATAGCTATTTAGTATTATCCAATATACTATAAGACTTTTTAAAATAGACTTTAATACAAGCTGAAATAAAAATACCCAGTCACACAAATATGCCTTTTCGTGTGGAATATAGCCTATTACACAATGCACACACTGAAACTTCACAATATACTGTATAAAAAACTTTTACCCAGATCTGCTTCCCTGGCTTATAAATCTGCTTTTGTCATCTACACACTGGGGAAAGTATTTCTTACATAAGTTGAGTTCTTTCCCCACAAGCTTTATTGTTCAAGGTAAGTAAAAAAAAATTATAACAAGTAAAAAAAAAAAATCTTAATAAATATCAAAAAAGTATTTTGACGGTTAGAAATGATGCCTTGGAAAGTAGGTATTAATTAGATTTGATTTAATCTGACCTTTTTGTCTTGCATTTTCTTCCTGTAATAGCATATCTTACGGTCATTCTTGATTAAGAAAAATCCATCCAGAGTTTCAAAAATTACTACTGCCTTTTTAAATTGGAAAAAGATCACATCACACCGCATGCTATTTTATAATATAAGCAAGTAACAAGGTGAACGTATCTTTTAAAATGTAAGTCCTATTAATCTGATTTATTTCTTCATTTCAAATCACTCTGCAAATCAGATGGCGGGTAAAAACAGGGTAGATTTCTTGCTATTTAAACCCAAATGGTGATCAGCATCCGACTTAATAAAATTTCACTGTCCTGCACTTCCAGCCTCACAGGTGATCACACCACTCAAAACTAATCTATACATTTACAACCTAAAAATGTATAATAATAATAATAATAATAATAATAATAATAATAATAATAATAATAATAATAATAATAATAATAATAATAA
>JAQMYM010005088.1:0-11309 GCA_030014255.1 Parauchenoglanis ngamensis
CTTTTGAATGTGTGTGTGTGTGTGTGTGTGTGTGTGTGTGTGTGTGTGTGTGTGTGTGTTACCTCAACAAATTCAACATCACTGATGTACAGCAGACGTATCCACTAGTGCTAGATATGACTAGAAATGTCCTCTCTGATAATCACTGCGTTTAAATATTTTGTTAAAGAGAAACCAGTTTTTTGTCTCCTCTTTTCTGGCCTATACTAGTAAGCTTTTCTTTTTTTTAATAATTTTAAAATAGATTTTTCAAAATTTCGTGTCGCTCTCTTAGCGATAGACATCGTTCTAAAGCAGCGTTACAGAAATCCGGATGTAGGTGTAGATTCCTGCTGAGCAAGCCAGATGGGTTTCAGAAAGGAGTTTTTCATAGGCTGCAATGCATGGATGGGTTTTAATCAAAAAGCATGAACATCCGAGCGTTGTCCAAGGCGTAACCATGACAACAGTGGAACAGTGGCGTGTCGTATGTAGAGGAAATAGAGTATAAGCCTTATTAAAAGTCAGATTTTCAGTAATGTGTATACAGCCTCTGTTTTTAAATGCTGCTGTTTTTTCTACGCGAGATAACACTGGGGAAAGAACCGCAATAAATGTTGACTTTTTTTTTCTTTTTTAACGTACAGTCTGGAAAATACGGTGTATATACAGTACTTTAGTGCTAAAGGTTTAAAAATACATCCTGTTACCTGGATATATTACAAACGCGTTTCAGGGCCTCTTGCGATACATCCCGGTTCAGTGGCCTGAGCGATTCCCTTTCGTCTTCCTGATTAGTTGACTGGATCCTTGATGAAGAAAACGTTCCTTTTAAAACGCGACGAGTGACACAAATAGCCGAGACCCCGTGCAACAGTAATAAGCGATTCAAGATGCTTTTTACTTCTGTTCACAAAAAATGTCCCGGGCCGTTTGGAGTCTGGTCCAAACCCTAAAGAGCGTGATGAATGTAGGAAACACTTTCACATAGAACAGATTGCGAGGCGGCGTTTCTTTCTGTGGTGGCGGTTACCGGACTGCGCCAGCAACCAGAAGGTTGTGAGGTCAAATCTCGGGAGTCCTCGAACAAGAATTTTAACTTCCAGCTTGCAACTTCAGACAATTTAAGTGGTATGAAAAGATACAAAGTAGGGTTGGGATCGTTCTCAAGAGCTAACTGTCGTCGCAGTTAGATTAAAATTTTGGCCAAATAAATAGACGCACGTTTTTAAACGTCTTTAATTAAATCTGACGGCGTTTGTCTTTCCATATTATGCTCAATGCAGCTACAAGCTGTTCCTAGAAGCACTATGTAGAGGCATGAGAAAGGCTCATGCTGCTATTTTTTTCCCCCCTTTTTTTATTGTTTGTAACCCAAAGCAGAATCTTAGCAGACACACAGACGTGTTTTTTTCCACCGTGCATATTTTTGTGGAACGTTTCCATTATTTTGTGGTGCTCTATAAAATTGGAGCGAGGGAGAGGCAGGCTTTTGAAGGGGAGCCTTTAAGCCACTGCGGCTTCACGAAAGAATTGCACAGACCCTTTACTTCAGCCTTATTTGTCGGCCACCCCATTTTTCTTTCTCGTTCCTTCCTCCCCGCCCTTTACCGTAGACATGAGTGCAGACGCCCGTGTCCTTCAGCGTGAAAAATAGCTCGGGGAGAATAATAGGACAATTTCCAAAGCTAGACAGACACTCTGGGCAGCAAAGTGGCTCCCACAAAGCCGTCGGGACACAAAAATGGCAGTGGTGGAGGAAGCTTTCACGGGCAGGACAAAAGCAGCCTCGCGCCCTTTGTGCAGGAAGAAGAGGAAATTGTTCCTTCTTCGCGGCTGTCTCACGTCTCATCTGTGCTTTCCATCCAGGTGAGAGGACATTCAAGTGCGACCAGTGCGACGCCACGTTTAAGCGCAAGGACACGCTGAACGTGCACATACAGGTGGTGCATGATGGACGCAAGAAGTACAAGTGTGACCTGTGTGAGAAAGCCTTCGTCACGCCGTCCGTGCTGAAGAGCCACAAGAAGGTACCGTATGTCCCAAATCTGTGCATTTCACTTTATTTGTATGCTTCATAACGACCTGCACAGCATTTTGGAATACTGCGTAAGATGACATGACGCCACTGGACTTGGTCTCTCGGTCTAAGAAAAAAACACCACAGCCCTGTTGGAGTCTCCATTCTGATTGGTCAGACGGTGTTGAATAGCTTCATGTAACAGTAGCTGTGACAGCATGTTTATGTTACTGTACTTGTTGTAGTACATCATTGTTTCTATGGTAACAGCTAATTCGCAGGGATTTGTACGGCAGACGTGCCACATAGTCTGAGACGGATTCAGAAATGAATCGCTGTTGACACTGTGAAGCTTTCATTCTAGTCAGGAAGGAGTCTCCAGTGTCAGCGATTTTCTAACAGTAGGTTTTCCACCTCGGGAATTTATTCAGGACAGAGGAATCTCAGTAACAAGGCCGTGTTTTCTCCTCTTAGGAACCAATGAAGAAAGGGAAAAAAAGAGGCCGGTTGGATCGATCGTTTATAGCTACAATAATGTAAATGATAACAGGAGTGAACTTGTTCCACATACGCTCCATAAGACTACAGGTAACTACAAGTGGCTAAAAAAAACCACAACGTGCCATTCTTTAATGAATTAAGTGTTGCAATTTTTGGAAACTTTATTTGGAAATTTAAAAGAAACACTTGCTGTTATCGGACGTCAGAAAGGGAACAATGACTCCACTTTGCGCCGCTGTGAATTTTTTTCAACTAAAACGGCGTCCTTGCGTAACACTTTCATTAGGATCCGATAACAGCGTTTATAGAGCATGTGTCAGGTTTTCCGAGATCACGTCAGACGCTTTATAAAGTGTAATGGCCTTTGATTGACGCAAGGGAAAAAAGAACCGGCAGGGCAATCGGAGAGCACAGACCTCCGCCAAGGAGAGTAGTCCAATCTTTTACAATATGCAAGTCTGCAACCGCAACCACTTCACATGTCTGGATGTATTTCCAACGGGGTCATCGTATTTCTGCATTGGCTATGTTTCGTCACTGTCGAACGTTTCTGCCATCTACTGGATTTTAAGATGTACGGCTTTGTTGAGCGCAGACCTCCGCCAGGGCCAAACTAAATCCGTGGCTCCGCCCTCGTGACTCAGATTCGCTCCATGTCGCTCCTTGGTCCATGCTACACCCTTCCAAAAAGTTTCATGGAAATCGGCGTGGAATCCTGCTTACAGACAAACAATCCTCACCATACAATGAAAAGTTTGAACAAAAGTACAGATAAAACGAAAATGCTTATATATGTCACATTTACTTGCTCTAAGCACCAGATGGTTTTTGTTCGATTTTGTCATAAACGTTTCGGCTTTTTGTCTCAGTCTAGGACGACTGTCATTTTTTCATTGAAGCCTGTGTTTAATTTCCCCTCTCACACTGAGCGAATCCTCACAGCAGGTCCGTTAGCCGGGATTCCCGTCGTCTCCTGTCAGCCAATCTCAGACCAAAAGGCACCGGTCCATCAGCGCCGTAGGGCGTTCAAAGCCTCTGGGCGAACGGGCAGCTTTAAAGCAGTCAGCTTTGACAGCTCGTGATCAGATTCAAGATCAGATGGAAATGAAACTCTCGGACGATGCTGTGGTGTGACGTGGCGAGGCGGCGTGATGAAGGAGAGGACCGAATTTAAGAGGGAACTCTGGGTAGAAGCTAGAACTTCTGCTGTCAGTTTGCCTGCAAAATTAAAATCAGTTCAAGAAGCCGCAAATGGAAAAGAATTGCTTATGAAAAGAGTCAACAGTTAAGTATGACTGAGATTTATTCATCAATATGTAATGTATGATTTTGGTATATGTAGCGTTGAGAGCAAAAGAGATATTTCTTCGTCTTTGTTTTTTTTCTTCAGATTATTCAAACACTCTGCCGTGTTGGTTTTTTTTATAGGGAAATAATAAACAAAGTGCAGCGGAGTTACTCGTGCCACCCCGAAGCTGATCATGTCTCTCTCTGTATTTTTTTAACAACATGTCATGCTTTTTAATCCTTCAATAGTCACATTTGTTATGGAAGACGCGAAACTGTTACAAAGCGCCGACACCGGAGACTCCTTCCATAAATGTCAAATAAGAAACACCACATCACCAAGTACATGTTGTTCTTTTTAAAATAACGACACGTTTTTAAATTTGCTCACTATCAGCTTTAGATCGTATAAATCGCCCGTGTAAGTTGTTACTATGGAAACAGTAACGTATTTGAATGTATTGTGATTTGCCTTACAGCCACACCTGATGCTGGTAGAGAAAACTAATCAACACCTTCTGACCAATCAGAACGGAGAATTTCCCAGCGCTGCGGTGTTAACCATTTCAAAATGTTTTTGTTGTCGTTAAATACAGATACAGGTTACATTGGGGGTGTAGACACGTACACACACACACACAGATTGCCATGTGTACACTCCGCTGAAGTGTTGTTTATGACAAACGGAGAAGCTGAGCCTTTTAGCCCGACTACTTTAAACTGTTAATAACACACACAGCGTCTTGTTTGCGCTCTCACCGACAGCACACCGATGACAGCAATGAGGCACTGATGAGAAACAATGATTGCAGAAGGTTGTAATGTTGTCGGGTAAATAAGAAAGAGCGGGAAAAACGTAGTCACTGGATTAGATTCAAGGACGGAGATATTTGTTGTGTTAGTGTTTCTGTACCTGGCTGAGGGAGTGAACGAGCGACGTGAGGGAGAGGGAAAGCAAGGAAGGAAGGAGCCGAATCATCAATTTATTAGCTGGAAACTAAAAAGTAGTAGCTAAGGTAAACGTTATTAGAACATAGAAAGCGAGTGAGCCTGTTTTGTCTTCCGGTCATGAAATCTGCTTCACCACAGGTTACTGATTTCCCCCAAGAAGGAAAAGGGAAAGGTAGAAGGCGAATGAAAAGGTACAGTAGCCGGAACCTTGTTTGCATCTCTCTCAGGCCTTGCATACAGAAACTTCCACCGCATAACGCACACTCCTTTTTCTAGAACGATCCACGAGCCGCGATTAATTGTCGTCTCAGATGTTCCTCTTGTTTCTCTTATCCTTTGATAGACTCACACCGGAGAGAAGGAGAAGATCTGCCCGTACTGCGGCCAGAAGTTCGCCAGCAACGGGACCCTCAGAGTGCACATTCGCAGCCATACAGGTCAGCACACACACACACACACACTCACACTCTCTCCAGCACACGTGGTTAAGTGCTCCATGTAGAGTGTCCCTCGAGACCTGCAAGGTGACCTCAGAAACCTAAAGCTAAAAATCGCATCACAACCCCCTCATCACCGGAGTTACACCGATCTTTATTTCATCTGCGTTACTGAGAATAAGAAATCTAATCTGGAGCACAAGCTTGGCTAGTTAGCTAGACTTCTAAGAGCTGCTTTTTTCTTGAATCCTGGACAGCTGTATTTTTTGGGAAATCCCCCTGATAATGAAATGAAACCAGCTCTTGTAATGGAAATGAAGTTTGTCTTGTTTATAGCTGCACTAATAGAGATAAATCTCGCAGGGCGTCCTTAATCAAATGAACATAGTGGTTTTTTTTTAGTCAGGATTTGCATGTGGAAGTACGGCTCCCCCAGAGGGACACACAGAGCGCTGCTGTCCTGTGCACGGAGTGACAGGGCGTCATTACAATGGAGATCCAGACATTCCTGCGTGCTGCCATAACAACATGCTTCAGCGGAGGCCACACACACTCACACTCACACAAACACACACACACACACACTTCCTAACCCATTTTAAACCGTGGTTTTGGAATAAAAAATCATACATATCATCTACAAATCCGGCTTTCCTTCCCTGTTCCATTTTTCTCCATCTCCCTTTCTCCTTCTTCCCTTTCTTTTTCTTTAGTGTTTAGTGAGTCTTCAAACCCCCTGGCGTTCCCAACTAAAGATTTTCTACAAACACCACACTCTTCCCACAATCCCATTATGGACAAACGTTCCAGCTGGATCTCTATCAGAGGTTTAAGGACTGAAGAATGAGCTATAGATGGACGGATGGGTTCGGGGTAGGAGGGACGGTCGACAGCCAGAACGATAGCACGGAAAGAACTCTTCGTTTTCTTCCTCTCGGCTTTTTCGGAATAGAGCTCTGTAGTGACGCCCTAGGAGGTTTTCTGTTTTGGGGGCTGAATGTGAGGTTTAGGTTTAAAAATGACCCATTACTGTGAATGTAGTGAAATATGTTCATAATTTATAGGCACTTGTTATTGACATTCTTGTTTTTTGAGTAAATGTTACGTGTAAAAATGGCTCATCTGGCGTTTCCGTTACCATCCCGACGACGTCTTATTCCTCAATAATACAACAATTTGCCAACGTTTACTATTTTTATTAAATTAACAACAGCACATCATCCATTCATAGTTATGTTTAAAGTCATGTCAACAAAAAAAATGTGTTAATTAAACAAAAAAATGCAAAAGCTTAGACACTCAGGAAACTCTGAAGATGTTGGGAAAAGTTACAGCTTTACCGCTACTGTTACAAAGCGCTGACTGTAGACTGTCAAAAACACTTCACCGTATCAACAATAACATGCCAAACATGTAAATTGTTACCATAGAAATGATAACATATTAGAACAGGTGCATTAATATAAACCTGCGATTTGAACCAAAAAATCAATCCCCACCTTCTGCCCAATCAGAATCAAGAATTTATCCCGACTTAAAACACAAGGAGATAAATCTCCTATTCTGAATCTTTACATCCAGTGCGCGTGTCTGGTGTCTTGCCACTAATTAAACCGTTATTATACTTTATCGCATAATGATGCATGCACAGACCTAATTAAATACGCTCCGATTTTCCTCACTTCGTCAGAGTTTAGGTTTAAAAACGCTGCTTCGAAGCTGATGCTGCGTTTGCCCGTCTGACCACCGGAGACAGATTACACAAGCATCAGACACATTCTGCTCTTTTATGGGCCTGGAGGCTCTTTGTGTCTCCACACACTAGCACAACACAGCTATTATTAACACTACAGCCTTTCCCATCTCTCACACACACTCACACTCGCACATAGTGCATGTAAACACACATGCTATAAAAATGACAAATGACCACGGCGACGTGATGTTTGGATGCAGAGTTAGAGTAGCAGATGCGTGGGAATGCGCGCGTGCGTGCGCGTGCACACAAGTGTGCGTTCTCATTGGTTAGTGTATAGAGCCCGGACTAAGCCGTGTTTGTAGAGATAAACAAAGAGAGCGGAGTTTGAGAATGCAGTGGGAGGTGTTGGGGAGAAGGATGCACCTCAGGAGGAGAAAAACGAGAAAGCAAAGAAAGGAGCTTTCCAACAAGTCATCCAGCAACACGGCCACTGAGCCCTGCTGCCTGTAAATGTGTTTCTCTTAACTCAAGGTTCCTTTCACTTTTATTTGTGCCAACCGCTTCCGCTTTCTCTGACCGAAAACACACAGGAGAGAGAAGTGTTTCATCCACAATCAGTGTTTCACTCCACACTACCAAAAGAGACCATTATTTTTGATCATTTATGATCCCATTAACCATACATAATGATGGTACATTACTATTAAAAAACATTTCGAAGGTGCGCAGATCATAATGCATGATTATAAGAACGTAAGGCTCACTGTAAGCGACTGTGAGAAATCCTGTAACGCTGTGCAGGAATGTAAAACATTGATGAGTCAGCGCAGTGCATTGATGAGCAGAGGCGCCATGGCTTATTGAATAATTTTCCTTTTGCTCTTTCAAGATTTGAACCCTGCCATTCTCAGCCAAAATTGCTAGAGTCCTTTCGGAAACACAACAAGCGGGACGACTTTAGGAAATGATGTAAATCCCAATTATAACATGACTAATAAAGTATACACATAAACAGTGTTCAGCATGCGTTTGTATAATCGTTTCAGAAGCATGAGATGACATTTTCCCTATTAAAAACATTGGAAATCAAAAGGTACTTGAACACGTTGGTGGTATATTGGAAGTGTCTTAAAAGTTCTAACCGGTTGGCGAGCTCATTTAGTTCTATCTCCCCAGACACCATGGAATTAACATCCTGATTCGATCATTTTCCTTCTGGTGTTTCAAGATGTTATGACTTTCATTTCCACTCAAAATATAATAAGGAAATAAGACTATTACTGGAATACTTACAGTGATGAAATATAAGTATCCATCCTTCATCTAGAACGCTTATCCGTCAGGGTCACGTGGAAGCTGGAGCCAATCCCAGCTGACTTTGGGCGAGAGGCCGCGTACACCCTGGGCAGGTCACCGGTTTATCACAGAGACAAACAACAAGGGCAATTCAGGGTAGCCAGTCAACTTAATCTGCATGTCTTTGGGCTGTTGGAGGAAACCGGAGCACCCGGAGGAAACCCACACAGGCGTGGGCAGAACTCCAGGCAGAAAGGCCTCTCATGTTTCCAGGATAGGTTCCAGATCCACCACGGCCATGTTACAGAAGATGAATTAATGAAGATCTTTCTCTGAAAGTATGCACAGTCAGTAAGTCTAGATAATGTGTGTTCTGCTACAGTCTCATGTGCTGCTACTTAGGATGGTTTACAGTTTCATTTAATTCGTCCAGTCAGTGGTTACAGCATTGCACAACTCATGCTGCATGGTTTATCCTGGTGTGTTTCCTGCTATTCTGTGTAGCCAGTGTAAGCTGTGTGGTTACCCACACTGCTGGGTGTATTCATTGTCCTGTGCCATAGAACTTGTCTCATACCCTCTCACACAATTCCCATGATGTGTGATCTGTCAAGCTCTTGTATCGTCTTGAATGTTGCATCATGCTCCTGAATGCCTTATATTTCATCCCATTCTGTTTGTGTAAATACAAATCACTTGACATTTCATGAATGAATATACCCTAAAGAAGATTATTATTTTCCTTAGCAAACACTCCCACTGAGACTTTAAAGCCAACTTAATCCTTAAAGGTAACGTCTTTACCTCAAATCAAGCTCTTCCTAATCCCAGCCTTAGCTCAGATAGGGTGGGATGGTCCCTAAAGAGTTCACATGCTGGGAAACGTTACTGTCATCATGAGTTAACCTGTCTCGAATTACCACATCTGATCAGCCTTTGTTTTTTCATCTGTGGTAGGAGTTAAAACCTCATTAGAATCTGGTAAGAAGGAGTGGAGGTTGGGTAAAAGTTGACTGTGTGTGTTTACTGAAGATGTATCAATGGATAAGTTTATTTATTTTGGCCAAGTGTTCACATCCATGAAAATATATGTAGAGAAATATTGGCAAAATCCCATATGACGGTTCTGGCGTAAGGTTACATGGATAAGAAGTGGTACCGTTCAAAAAAACATGACAAAAAAACCTAGTTCTCAGTGCATTCATCATGTCCAGAGCCAGGGTCTCCTGTTTTCACTGATCTGAGTTCGCCTGTATGTGAAGGAGTACATCTCTGTAAGTGACTGAACATGACTGCATGGCAAGCGTTGGCGTACTGTACATTGGGTTAACACGTCACAGATCGGAGGGATTTACATGACATTAGCTCACCCATGTGCCAGCAGTTTCCCTGAGCTTTTTCTTCTGGTCCAAGGTGTTGGTGATGTCATTCTCAGGCGCCACCAAGTATTCGTTTTTTTGACAGTCATTTGAGCTGCGCGAGTCACTCTTTCTTGCTGTGAAGCGTTCCACAAGTGCTCCTCCAGGAGCTTGACTAATGGGCTGCTTTAGCTTCAGTGTTGATCTAGAGGCCTGAAACTGTGAACTCAGATCTTGGAGTGGTTTAGCAGTTTCCCTTCTTTGATGCACATGCATTAGTTGGTCCACAAGAGTTCAGAGCATCTTCTCATTTTGTCACATAGTTCTATTATTCTCTTTTTATAGAGGTGTAAAAATTCAGAATCAATTCAGAACAGTGTGTTTTGGATCACTGACTCAACACGGGACATCTCTAATAGTATGTTATTGCTATTATTTAGAATTATTTTCCTCTCCACCCTCATGTCCAGTGAAGGAGGTGTGGCCTCAATGCTGGGCAGTTTCAGTGAAGGAGGCGTGGTCTCTGTACCTGTCAGTCCAAGTGAAGGAGGTGTGGCCTCTCTACATGTCAGTCCTAATGAAGGAGGCGTGGCCTCTGTGCCTGTCAGTCCAAGTGAAGGAGGCGTGGACTCTGTGCCTGTAAGTCCAAGTGAAGGAGGTGTGGCCTCTGTGCCTGTCAGTCCAAGTTAAGGAGGCGTGGCCTCTGTACCTGTCAGTCCAAGTTAAGGAGGCGTGGGCTCTCGGGCCTTTTCCGGTAACCTGGAATACTGAAAAATCTTTGCAGAGCAGTGTTAAAGCCCTGTGTGGAAGTTTGAGAACTGCTATACACTGGTTTCAAATCAGCATCTAACAGCTTATTTATTCAGTGAAATGCACCCTGAGCTGAGGAGAAAGTGGAGGTTGAATTGTTTAACAAGCCAAGTTTGGGATGGGATTTTCCCCCTCAAACCTCTTCTCAGACAACCCCTCAGACAGCACTGAGGTGTCTATCATGAATGGAAGGCTTGTTTGACCTCCTGGTTCGGCACTATGTCATGGAGCAGGTGTGTGTGTGAATATTTATGTTCCTGTGAGTGCCTCTCCTACAGCAGTGTGTGTAATTGTGTCAGTTTTCCTGATCTGGACCCGACAGCACGTCATGGGGGTTGTGTGTCTGTATGTCTGTGTGTAGTAGTTGCCTGGGGGATCAGCCATGCAGGAGAACCTAAAGGAAACACTTACAGAATGCAGACACTGAATGACATCATAGGGTGTGTCGTGGTTGGGAAAAGACACAGGTTTAGATGTTTCCCCTGGATTTACATTTCACTGAAAAGCCCCTTGTAAAAACGGAGACCTGTGCGTGTGTGAGATTGTGTTATGCCGCAACATGTACAAACCCAATGTACTGTCATTTGATATTAGGGATGGGTTTTAGTACTTGCAATTGTCAGCAACGATTAGTCATAACAGAACATTTTAAATGTGTTTATTTATCTGGAATCTTTTTATTTCAATTGATGTAAGCACCAAAATTAAAGCAACAACTAAAAAGTTATTCAGGAAATGTAGACTTCATTTTTTTTTAGCTTATTTTTACACTCAAAGCCTGGGACATTATCTGCATTATACCATAATGTTTGGGCTTTGAAACATTCACACTTGCAGCCTTCAAAGGGTATTTTAGATTTCCACTCTGTCCAGCTTCAGTACCTGAGAATTCCACGCTGTCCAAGTTCAGAACCGGAGATTTCCACTCTGTCCAGCTTAAGTACCTGGGAATTCCACTCTGTCCAGCTTCA
>JAQMYM010005089.1:0-11306 GCA_030014255.1 Parauchenoglanis ngamensis
ATCTCAGACACACACGCAGACACACACACAGACACACACACACACACAGACACACACACACACACACACATACACACACACACAAACACACACACGGAACCTCAATGCGCTCTTTTGTGTTGTAGCTGAAGTTGTATTTTGGTTCTTCTAAATTTTAGAACATTAATATCTGGAGTATCAGATATGTGGTTTATTTTGCTGCTTGCATGAAAACAGACGTGTTACTGATATATTCTATTAAATACAACGTGTTTCTCAGACAGAGTCTCGTATGTGCACCAGGTTGCGTGATTACATCATTTACTCCGAAGGGCCGGTTTCGATCGTACAGCAGTCAGAGCTACAGATCCCAAAGGCTACACAAGGCAGCTTTTAACACACTTTTAACATTCGACAGAACAGCTCCAGAGGCTATTCAAAAGCTGAGACTTAATTTTATTATCACGAGTTAGGAAATTACGTTTATGGTGAGTTTCTCCCAGAATATGCATTACATAAGCACACAGATTTTGCTGCCAGGTTCCCTCGTGCCTCTTTGTGTGGAACAGCCTCAGCTGTCTTCCCTTCATGCTGTGTGTGTGTGTGTGTGTGTGTGTGTGTGTGTGTGTGCGTGTGCGTGTACGTGTGCGTAGTGGAGTAGATTTACAAGGTTAATCATTTCGTCATTGAATAAAACAAGCCACAATAATGTAATTGATGAAACAGTAAAATAAGTTTTTATTAGGGATGAAGCATTATATCTGATGAGTTAGCTTAACTATTGATCAGTAGACCAGAATGTTACCCCCCCATACACACACCCACACACACATACATACACACATACACATACACACCCACACACACACATACACACACCCACACCCACACGCACACACACACACACACACACACACACACACACACACACACACACACACACACACACACACACACACACACACACACCCACGAACCATATGGAAGTTTTATGTTTCTTGTAAAAACAGCTCAAGCTGTTTTAAACACTACTGGATATGAGGCGAGGCTCCATACAGATGACTTTGTGATGACGAAATTACAGGAATTGTCATCTTTACGACTCACGCCAATTATAGCACTTAATTTAAATGCAATTTTTCCAGACTGGTAGCTGGCATGTGAAGGGGACTCAGACACAATGTGGGATATGTCTGTGACTCAGTTAGGAAGAGTAAGATGGTGGTAAAAAATTAATAACCATGTGAGTTCTGTCCTTTATCTCGTCCTTCCCACTCTGTGTTTGTAAATTTGTTTTTTCCAACACATCGATTGGTGTTTGTATTTCTCAGAGTGAAGATACACCAGAGAGTTGAGCAGTTATAGCTGCAGGAGGAATCATGATTCATTTAAAGCAACATGCGGTAGTGTCTTTGTCACGTAATTGGATAGATTGCTGTAATAATTAATAATTGATGTCTTCTCTCAAACTGTGGTAATAATATTATGAAAACTCAACACATCCCTGAAAAGCGTGTTTTCTAACGTATATGTCAGTGTACGTGTGTTTATGATATACGTGTCGATTTCCTTTGTAAACCTTATTAACAACACTGAGTGGAATTTAAAAATAACTATTTGAAAAATAACAAAATAAAGAAATTTTCTCAAAATCATTTCTTTCTAATCTCTGTTTCTACATGACCTGAAATTCTTCATGTTCACGTCCAATCATGATTAAAAAGATAATTAATGTTAATTATTCCTAGATTAACATTTGATTTTTATACTGATTTGAAATAAATGAAATAAATATTTTAATTTCAGACTTAATTTTTGTGAGCATTTATTTAGCCTCATTTGAATAAAAAAATGCAGTTTTTATTTTGTAATAAAATGTTTTGGGTTTTTCTGTACATAATGTTATTCTCTTGCAAAGGAAATGTGTGAGACAAGCGGTGAGAGGGAACGAGCAGGAAGAGATCGATTACGCATCACAGTTGGGACTGTTTATTAGGGTTTTGGATGCATGTGCATGTCATTTCCATCCCACTCCATTCTGCGCCAGAACAATACACGGGGCACCAATGTGCTTTATTGCATTGACGAAGCGTGGACATTTTACCCAGCAGGCTGATAGAAGAGGCCGTAACATGGTGCAGAAATGACCTCACAAACGAGTGTGTTAATCCATTAAGGAGAGAGGTGCACCGTGGAAGTGCTAGTGTGGAGATTTTGCGAGGCGCATACTGGGAAACCTGATGGTGTCATCTTGCTGATTAGGAGTAGATACGAAGCGTCCACTGGGAAGTCTGAGGCTCACAGCAGCTGGCAATGATACAGGAAATTACCTCAAAGGGATTTAGACAGCTAATGGTCCTTGTATCTTTGTGCATGTGTGTTTGTGTGTGTGTGTGTGTGTGTGTGTGTGCGAGAGACAGAGAGTGAGCAGTATTTCTCCCAGTCCACTGCATGATGTCATTTGTGAGGGAGACAGGATTAACAGAAAGAAGACACCAGACCTTCAGCCGTAGCCTGTGAGTCCCACAGGGAAAATTTCCATCACCCTGTACGTATGAACTGCTACTGTAGTCATAAAGACCATGACGCTCAAACTGAACACACTCCAACATGCTTCAACTAATGCATTTTAATATAAGGTTCATTTACAAACACAAAAACACATATAATTGGCAGAAGCAGGCAGGGCCGGCCCCACGCATGAGAGAAATAAGTGTCTGCTTAGGGACGCATGGCCCCCAGACAGCCCCCAGAGGGCCACCAGAGAGCCACCAGAGGGCCACCAGAGAGCCACCAGAGGGCCACCAGAGAGCCCCCAGAGGGCCACCAGAGGGCCACCAGAGAGCCACCAGAGGGCCACCAGAGAGCCACCAGAGGGCCACCAGAAGGCCCCCGGAGGGCCACCAGAGGGCCACCAGAGAGCCACCAGAGGGCCACCAGAGAGCCACCAGAGGGCCACCAGAAAGCTCCCAGAGGGCCACCAGAAGGCCCCTGGCGGGCCACCAGAAAGCTCCCAGAGGGCCACCAGAAAGCTCCCGGAGGGCCACCAGAGAGCCACCAGAAAGCTCCCAGAGGGCCACCAGAGAGCCACCAGAGAGTGTAAAATGGTTTTTCTGTGTTTTATTTGTAATATATTATATTATGTCACTGGTAACAAATAAACAAATGCAATATTATGTTAACAGACTGACTAGCTAATACTACTGCTTTAATCAATCTAATCGGAGCTGGTGACACGTTCATGTGCACGGTAACAGACATTAACTGCATTTTGATGCCACGCAGTCAGACTTATGCTAGGATACAGTCCTCTCCTCTGCATCCATGGAAAAAGCTGCAAACGAGCACCGCTCATGACACAAAAAGAAAAAATTATTAAAATGTGGCCATGATGTAACTAAAAAAGGGAACAAATACATATTGTGTGAACAAATTGGGAACATAGGTATGTTTGCATGACTAATTACAGTATTTTACTGTAAAGATTCATTGGATAGACAGAAGAGTCAAACAGGCATTCAGTTAAGTCAAGGTAAGATCAGCTAATGTTAGCTAGCTAGCTGGTTATAAGCTAACCTTAGCTAACGAAATATAACAGCAGCTAGATCCCTACATCAATTCTAAAATTGAAATTTCTTTAGCTATCTAGTTAAAAATAACTTGTTGTCAGGTATATACTTCTGTAATATAATAAGCTTGTGTGTGTGAATGATTAAGCATTGCTAATAGTCACTAGTGTTAGCGGTGACGGGATCGGGGCGTGGTGTTAAACCCACACACTGGAGGACAGCTGATGAAATCATCAACACTATGAGTAATGATAGGAGAACTCCCTGCCTCGTAAAGAAGCGTAATCCTTCTTACACAGCGGTGTTTGTGTGCGGATGTGTCTTACAGGCCGAGTGCTGACAATAACACTGACTGCTGAATTTCCTCCTGATCGGTGATGACAGAAAAAGCTGTGGAGTTACTCAGACGTGTGCACAGAGAGGGGGAGTTACTAGATATGATGCTGTAGCCCCCGAGGGCGCTGAGATTCGAGACATCGTGGGGAGAGGGTAGGTTTTTCTGTTCTCTTTTTGTAATGGTAATTTTTATTTTGTAATGTCTGCATTTTGTGTAGTTTGAATGATAAATAGTCAACAATATTAACTAATTATGTCATTCGGCACCCTAGCTGAATAAAAAAATATATATTTGCTAATATATTCTGCAGCATATGTGTTTTACAATTTTTCCAAAGACACTAGTGAAACAATACACATTACTATTAATAAATATTGCACAGTATTTTCTATTCATTTTTTTAATTATTCTGTTAATTTCAATTTTTTGTTTTTTATTAGGTTATTTTGCATTTGTTTTTAGTTCCACTAATTGTATTTATTGCTATATTGTTTATTTAAATATCACAAGTATTATTATTATTATTAGTAGTAGTGGTGGTAGTATGTTTATAACCTTTAACGATGAACTGTTAAAATGTTTTTAATGTTAAATATTTTAATTTGATACTTTTTCGATTTTTGTATTTAACAATATCAAAAAATTGTGATTATATTGTGAAACTAAAATGACGG
Source organism: Parauchenoglanis ngamensis (assembly GCA_030014255.1). NCBI lineage: Eukaryota > Metazoa > Chordata > Actinopteri > Siluriformes > Auchenoglanididae > Parauchenoglanis > Parauchenoglanis ngamensis. The sequence goes on from JAQMYM010005089.1 coordinate 4,560, forward strand.
GCACTTCCGGTATCACTGAGCAGGCTTGCTTTTATTTCACACCTGCATTCCAACAACTTCCGCCTTCTGGGCCAGAATTATCTCATAGCCAATTGGAAACTTTCCTGTCATTTGGAGCTACGAGCCAATCAGCGCGCAGGAGGCGGGATTTGTCGTAATGCGGGCGGGGAAAAATACCGTCCCTGGTTTGTTTGCGTGTTGCTGTTAACAGAGCGGCGAGTTCGAAATCCGAAAATGAGCAGCGAGTTATCCGGAAGTGATTTAGACATAAAAGTTGAAATATTGAAGAGGAAGTATTTACGGAGGAGAAATCGGGTATTTATTTATGTATTTATTTTTACAAAAAAAACCTGAACTGTCTCAGGAGCTAATTTAGACAAGCTTAGCTAAGTTTGTTAAGGGCAATAAAAATAATTTGTTGACTTAACAAGCTAACAGTGAGAGCGTTTGTTTGTTTGTTTGTTTGTTACTCTAATCCAATGTGTATTAATGTAATGCCTAGTCAGTACGATGGAAAACACAAGGCCTGATCTCAAATGGCTGTGTTTGATACGTAGTGCACTTAGTAGGGCGCTCGCACTGAAACACCACCTTTCTGTTTATCAGGTTTCTGCCACTGAAGAAGCCGGAGTGAGTGAGAAATGTGGGGGAAATGTGGAAAAGGCTGCAGAGTGCTGTAAGTATTACAAAGAGCTAGCAGTAGTGCCTTACATACGGTGTGAATTACAGTGGTATGACTGTAGTGCCTTACATATTACTTACATTATTTAATCCCAAGGTGCTGTCTCAGGCAGGGAGGAACTGAAAACATCACGCAGAGAGATGAGAAACTGCAGCCGAGCCCTCGAGGAGCTTCTGCTTCTGCGTCCCGTCTCAGATCCACCTGAATGGTAAGAGAACGGAAAACTGCAGTGACTGCTGATGAGCAATTTAATGTTTTTTCTCAAATAAATTTTCCCGCATACCCACACACTGTTTGCTAGGGCCAGATACAGTCTGATCTTTGTGTTGATGTTTAGTTGGAAAGGAAAGCAGTTTTGAGAGAGAGCTCCTCAGGTGAGGATGCCTGCGTGCGTCTTTATTAGGCCTCAGCGTGTGATTTGAGATGCAGCTGAAGTTTAGATGGCGCTCGTGAATGAAGTCGTCCTGCTTAGAACTGTACGCGTTGACTGTTCGTTAACTTCCTCTTTCTTTCCTTTCTATTTAAATTTCCTGAACCAGGCTCGTTGGTGACGAGAGCGTGTCGAGCAGCGGAGATGAGCTCAGCGCCCAGACGGACGTCCTGGACCGTACCAACATGACGGGTGAGATTTCCTCATTACACACCATCACATTGAGCAGTATTTAGGGGTCCGCGCTCCCACTGTGGTGAAACCTTAGTGTTTGCAGTAGGTTGTACTCGCTCCCAGGACGCAGCCACGCCAGGTGGAGCTGTGCTTTAAAGAGCTCTGTTCAAAACTTGATATCTGGAATCTAGTGTGCTGCACCCTCGCACTAAGCTGAGCTTATGTTTCTAATGTCTTCAAAACCATGGCTGCCATCAGCCAATCAGATTTCAGTACGGTTACTTAATTTCACAGGGTTAGCGTTGAGCTACAGTCACAAAAGATTAAAAGCATGTTAGTCTGTCATCTCTTTTGTCGTTTATGTAGAACTGGCCAGTGAAAGTGCTGTTTGCGAACGATGCTTGGACCCCTCAGATTGCTGCTTGCGGTTATATTAAGTCTTTCTCCTTCAAAAGCTGTGTTTTTGGATAAGCAATGGCAGCATTGCATGAGGGCAATCCCATAATTCTGTTCACCCGAAATCACTGCCACGGTTGCCTATAGCTAGCTCTCACACACACACACACACACACACACACACACACACACACACACCAGCTGACTAGACGGTGGTGACGTGAACAATGAACCTGACTCCTGACTGACTCCGACATGGTGAAGTTGCAATGATATGAGTGTTTAATTTCAGGTCACTTCTGATCACTCAGCAGTTCTGTTCTCTTTATTCCAAGATGTGACGCTGCCCTCGAACCTTGCGTGCACTTCTGGGTCGTTTGAGACGGAGCCAGCGAGGCTCAGCCGAGGAGAGGGGCCCAGGAGCCCGGCGTCTATTGAAGAAGTGCACCGAGAGATGATTCAGATTCATGAAAAGCTGCAGGTAAGCGAGCCCCAGATTCAGACTAACACTTTAAATCAGGGGGGTCAAAGCTGATCCGGAAAGGGCCAAGCAGCAGGAGGCACCTGGTTCCACCTGTGTAATCAGTAGATCTTGGCTTTCAGTAAATTCAGGTGTGACCCACAGCGGCCCTTTCTGGATGAGGTTCGACACCCCTGATTTAAATGATTTGTAAACATTCCTCTCACTAACATCAGGACTTTAAGCAAAACTTCAACTCAGGAAACATTTTTGAACTGCGGCAACACAAACACAGCAAATACTGAACTCTACAGCATTAAGGAACTGTTTATATTTACACCAAAGATGACAGATTTTGTCTGCACCACCTGCCAAGATTGCATTAGGAGCCAGTTTAATTAACACAGTGGAAAAAACTGCCAGTTTCCTTAAAACATCTAAAGCCTGGCTAGTCATCGGGCCGGGCGACGGAACCTCAGGTTCCTGTTCCTCGCTAACAGGAGTGGAACCCGATGTGGCCTTCTGCTGTTGTAGCTCCTCCGCCTCAAGCTCCGATGCTGAGATGTTGTTGGGATGCTTTTCTGCTCAGCACGCTTGTCAGAGTGGTTATTTGAGTCAGTTTGAGCTCCAGCCAGTCCAGCGGTTCTCCTCTGACCCTCTCGCATTACCAAGGCGTTTCCACCTTCTGGATATTTTAGTTTTTTTGCACAACTTCAGAGGCTGTTGTGTGTGAAAGTCCCAGGAGATCAGCAGTTTCTGGAATACTCACACCTGACATCAACAGGCACCTGGTTGCCATGGCCACGTGAAGACCTTCATCTGCAGGATTTCACTCCGGCTGATCGGATACCTGCACGGGTGTGTTAAAGCAGCTGGTGTGTGTGTGTGTGTGTGTGTGTGTGTGCACAGTCTCCTCTGAAAGCATTGGAGCAGCAAGTTCAGGTCTGTTGTTTCTGCTGAACACTGAAGGCTTTTGAGTTTGAAATCAACAGATGAAAATGACGATAGATCAGAGTTTCAGCTTTCACTTCCTGATATTTACGTCCAGATGTGTTAAACAGTTAAACACCGTGCCTTTTGTTTGAACCCGTTTATTGTTCAAGTGATCAAAAAATATCAGAACAGGTGACTGACAGGTGTCCCTTGTTGCCCAGGTGTGCCCTGTTAGATTAGTACCAAACAGTGACTTATCAGTTAGAAAATATCAGAATTGATGATGTTGGACTGTTCTACAGGTGCACTGTAAGAGCCCTAACCTTTACACAATATATTTCATATTATAATAATTTTTTCTCAGACTGCGTGTGTGCGCGTGTGCGTGCCTGCGTGTGTGTGCGTGCCTGCGTGTGTGTGCGTGCCTGCGTGTGTGTGCGTGCCTGCGTGTGTGTGCGTGTGTGCGTGCCTGCGTGTGTGTGCCTGCGTGTTTGTGCGTGCCTGCGTCCAGGTGCGAGCGGCCGAGCTGTGTGAGCGTGAACGTGAGCTCCAGCGGAGAGAGAATCTTCTCCTGAAGCACCAGATCACCGTAAACAACCTCCTCACTGTGGAGCAAGACTTATTAGACCGTATTAATGCCATGCAGCAGGTTAAACTTCATCTCTCTCACTCACACACACACACACACACACACACACACACGCGCACACACACACACACACAGAGTAGGTCTGAGCAATATTCCACTTGAAATTGCGATTAAATGATGTCGGTACACTTTTCTGAGATCTCACATTTCTCCAGATGTTTTTAAGTATTTCAGTCTGATGTCACAGCTGTTGGGTTCTGGGTTCTGATTGGTCAGGAGGTGTTGATTAATTTTATCACAGCAGTTCTGACAGTAGTGCAGCCGCACATCATAGGTTAATATTTAACAAAGAAAAACTAAAGACAGATTTAAAAAATAGCTTTTTTGATGAACTCGGCTGTGCCGCTAGTTAAGTTACGAGTCTGGGTTTGTCAGGTTGCGTGAACAGGACTATATTATTTAAATGTTTTTTTTGCACAGCAACACCAGCAGGAGATGGAGAGTCTCAGGGCTGCTCTGAGAGAAAAGGCCAAAGAGAACAAAAGGATTAAATCTAGCTTTGATTCCATCAAGGAACTGAACAACACCATGAAGAAACAGGTGGGAATTTACTGCTAATTCGACGCTTCAGCTTTTTATATCAGATTTTTACACAGGAAGCTTCTTATGTGCATGTCCTTCCTTCATCCAAGCATTTATATTTATATTGTCTGTGTGTGTCTGCATGTGTGCATGTCTGCGCATGTGTCTGCGTGTGTCTGTAGCTGAATGAAGTAAGTGAGCAGAACACGAGGCTGGAGAGCCAGTCGCGGAAAGTTCAGGCTCGATTAGAGAACCTGCAGGTGAAACATTATATATTATTAATTGCTCTGCAGTTTGTGTACTGAACACGAACCATGCACATGTTTCAGATTTCAAAGTAAAAGTATGATAAAAGTATTATAATGGTCATATGTTTAATGAGATAAGTAAAAGTAATTACTTTGTGTGTGTGTGTTAATCTGCGATAGAGAAAGTACGAGTACTCCTTGGCGCACCGAGGGCGGGAAAACGTTGTGCCGAAGTCACATGATCTCAAACCCTCCAATCAGGACAAAGCTCCACCCCCCAACAAAGCTAGCAAGGTAAATCACACAGGTGAACCGAGGAGTAAACCGTGATTCTAACACTGGAGATGTTTGGATCTTTTAGCGTTTTATCCTAAAACTCAAAACATCTGAAGCTGCAAATTAGTGTGATCAAATGTAATTTGATTCAAATCATAATAAACTCATACTTTACTCATTTCCCGCCTTTGTGGCACACACTCGCCTTCTGGGGCCGAGTGTGTGACAACCAGAACCCCGTTCACTCCTTCATTCAGTCTGGAATGTTTCTCGAGCACGATGAACAAATAGTTTTGCTGCAGATTTTGGAGAGACCATATGGAATTTAGCATTGGGTTAGCATTGGAAAAACAAATAGCTAACCGGCTGTTTCCTTCAGTGCAATTGCTTGAACATGTTGATAGTCATGTTATTGTTTAATTTAAAAAAAGAAACAAATTTAGCTAAATTAACACCTTGCGAATGTTTATTTTTGCTAAGAAAATATGGTTAGCTTTTGCACTACACCACCCAGATCTTTATCATTTTAATATTTATTAAAAGTAAGTGCATTTCCTCATGGTGAACACTAGAGGGCATATTACATAAATTATATGGAACTACAGACACTGAAGGAAACTGTGGAAACGAGGGGTAAAGGTTAAGATTATAAAGATTGTATACAAAAGGCAAGAAAAGGAAATTAAAGCACTATATGTACAACATAAAGAATGGAGAAAAGAAAGCAGGGCAGCGGTGATTAGTCTGAATAATTACTATTGCTGATTATAAAAAATAAACTACATAGATGTTTGTTTGATTTGAAGGCTGTAATAGCATGATGAAGCCACTAGAGGCAGCAGCAGCACTGCACTCAAAGTTTCAAAGGAAAAATTGTGGGGGAAAAAATGTTGATCTTTTAGAGCGCCTGCGGTTCCACGGCACTGAAGCTGCTCTCGCACATGATGGACTGGATCGTGGACGGCCCGCCTTTCTCCTCTGAAGACGTGAAAACGGATAGCGAGTTTGACCCGTATGGGGTTCCACATCCCTCCCTGCATGACCGCTGTGCCAAGGTCTGAACACACACACAAGTTTAAGCAAGCCCTTCATGAAAGAAGCCTTTTGTTCTATTTAACATTTTAAAAACTTGAAGCAATAATTTTGTAAAAAGTGAACTGAACTGAAGCAACTTTTTTATATAAAAAAACACTTAGTGTTCAGAATGTAAAGTCAAACTTCACAAGCGTTTATCCCAACTAGCATCGATGTAAATCATGTAATTTATTCTGAACGGTGTTCTTTATCTCGTCTGCTCTACATCCACCTGGAGCTCCCACACCTCAGAGCAGCACAGACCCCTCCTGCAGCTCTTTTCTTTAAAACCTGCGCATTACATTTGCATCTTTTTTCCCTCAGGTTCTTCCCGTTCTGTTGGAGCAGTTCCAGCAAGCCGAGCCGTTTCTTCATTTACCGCTCCTGCGCTTCATCTACTGCGCCCTTGCACAGCTGGAGCGCAGCACACAGGTACTCGCATGTTTATGTATCTGGAATAACCACTCGTTACAGCCGTGATGAGCAGAACAGCATCTCGGAGCGCACCGGACCTGGTCACGGTTCTCCGATCTTCATCTGGTCAGGTTTAAGTGTTCCTGTGTCCACTGTAACCTTGGCTGGCAGGAGTGCTAGCCTAGCCATTGCTAACCTAGTGCTGAGATGCGTTTCTGCTCACCACGGCTGTGCAGAGCGGTTGTTGTTCAGCTCGTACCGGTCAGGTCATTCTCCTCTGACCCAGGAACTGCTGCTCCTCTGCGCTGGTTAGACATTATTGAAGTTTCAAGTCTTTGACTTCAGATTTCTTTCTGCACATGTTTAAGTGACATTAACACTCACGTTTAAGGGCAGGAGACAGCTAACACGATTACACTGTGTGTGTGTGTGTGTGTGTGTGTGTGTGTGTGTGTGTGTGTGTGTGTGTGTGTGTGTGTGTGTGTGTGT
>JAQMYM010005090.1:0-11306 GCA_030014255.1 Parauchenoglanis ngamensis
ACACCTATGGGCAATTTAGAGTAGCCAGTTGACCTAATCTGCATGTCTTTTGACTGTGGGAGGAAACCGGAGCACCCAGAGGAAACCCATGCATGCACAGCGAGAACATGCAAACTCCACACAGAAAGGCACCCTGGTAGAACCCGGGAATCGAACCCAGGACCTTCTTGCTGTGAGGTGACAATGCTAACCACTGCACCACCATGCCGCCTAGGTAATGCAGAAAGTGTAAGCTGAGGTAACTCAAGTGGCGTTGCGATGGAATGGGTAACAAGCACCAGCTAACTAAATCAAGTAAAAGTCATGTCAACTTTATTTATACATCACTTTAACAATATTCCTTAAAAACACAAAAGTTATGGGCCTCGCTACCTCTTTAATTATACTCATCATTAACCTCATTGCGACAGAGGTGTGGGGTGTGGCTGGACACACATGTGCAGGCAGAACGTGGCAGTGAAAGCTAACATGTTTATTAATTAAGGCATATATTGTAGCAGAGTCAAGGTTGAACAGGCAGGAGTCCAAAACACAGCAAACAGGTAAATTAGAGATGGCCACTAACAGAATCTAGAAACAGGTAAAAAGTCACAACAATCAGCAAACAGTACTTTCAGAGATGAGGCAGAGGCAATATGCTAATACCCATGCACAGAGTGTTTGTATTAGACTGTTAATATAAATGTGATTTGCAAATGAACTACTGTCAGAATTGCTGTTATAGACAATGAATGAAGCTAGCAGCCATAATAGCTTTAATTTAGGGCAAACCATTGCTATGAATGCACACATTTTCCAGTTGTTCTAAGTACACACCTGTGCTTGGTTCAAACTTCCACAGTTTCTTCAGCTCCTGATCATCGCTGCCAAGCGTGAAGGTAAAGGGTCCACTAAAAGGAAAAGCATCTGCATCCTCTGCTGCGACTCTCACTCTGTCAGCTTTGTTCCCACACATCAGTGACGTTTTCGAGGTTAGTTGAGGTGCATTATCATTCTTATCTCCCAGATGGACCACCAGAGTGCCTGTACCTGTGGCAGGAGGTTCCCCTGTGTCACAAAACAATGAAACATACATCAAGAGACTAAAAAGGGGATGTAATTAGTGTTGGTAGATTTGGTTTGTTTCAGATTACTGCATAGGTTATAATAAGTTATAGAGCCATCATAAAGAAGATCCTAAAGATATAAGCATTAGAGATTAGGTAAAGTTGCTGAATGCTGACTGTGACTATATGTCTCAATATACCCCTGACCTAACCCTATGGGGAAAAAAACATTGGAAGTGTGCTGTTATAGAAAAATAATCATGACAGGGTGGGGAAATATGGCCCAATGTGAAGCTGAGCTAGTTTCAGCACCACAAACTGATTATTTTCTTTTAACTGATTATATTAAAAGTCCTCTTTTAACACAGCAGTTTGTCAACAATTATATCCATCCATCCATCCATCCATCCATCATCTATACTACTATAGTTGATTATCTATACTGCATCTATACATCTTTCAGGGTCCCAGGGAAGCTGGAGCCAATCCCAGCTGACCTTAGGTGAGTGGTACCCTTGAACAGGTCACCAATCTATTTCAGGCCTAATACAGAGACAAACAAACCTTCATACTCACATTCACACCTATGAGCAATTTAGAATAGCCAGTTGACCTAATCTGCAAACAGAATACAATAGAATGTAAAGTGAAGAAAGTGTGTGGTAGGAGACCATACCATCATCTATTGCTCGCATCACAACAGTGTAGGTGCTGTTGCGGACATGTGGAGACTCGCGGTCCATCCTCTTTGCCAGGGAAATCTTGCCTGTCTTTCGGTCTATGGACATCCACTTAGCTGGATCTTCTACTAGCTCATACCTTGAAGTAAAAACAGTTCATTATTTTTTTGTGTGAAAATCAAGAAATACTGCCCTTGACATGCTTACACTTAGGGTTAACTCCATGGTTAAAGCTGAGTTGCAAAATGTGCCAAGTTAAGCAAAACATCTGCATGAAATAACAAAACTTCATCAAGCATCACCCTGAATAAAAGCTTTTTACTTTCACACATACCTGATGTTAGCTGGGTCTGAATCCTCATCCGTAACTATGGGTATGTACAACGTATCTTCCGGGTCGCCTTCCTCAATCCTGTAAACCACCTTAATTTCAGGGTTAAATACAGGTGCGTCATTCACATCAATAACTTTAACAGCAACTTTAACTGTGCTGTTTGTTTTTAAAGTTTCTGGAATGGGACTAACTGGCTTTCCATCAACGCATAAAAATAATGGCTCCTCATTCTCCACTCCTATTTCCAGCTCAGTTAGAGTAGTTCTCTCATAATCCTTTCCCTGTGGAACAAGGACATATATATCCACATATTATTTGTTTTCTCACAATATGTATACTTCTTATTATATAGAATATTATCCTAAATCAAATTCATAGAGCAAATATTTTTGTCAATTGCTGAAATGGTATCTACCTTGATGACAGTCAACACCCCTTCATTGGTAACTGGGTCTGTCTCAATCTTGTAGTTGCCCTCCTCATTACCCTTCAGGATAGTGAACACTGCTCTGGATGCTGGAGTGTTGGGAGTGTCCTTGTCTTGCACAGGAATCCTTAAAATCTCCTTATTGCTTTCCATTTCCATAGCCTGTGCATTCAACTGGACCAACAGAAATCCATTATTACAGTTATTACATTATGTTTTGATTTAGGCACAAAATTACATTTAAGTATAAATACAGTATATGAAACGTATGATGTGTTACACTAATAAATAAAATTTGTTAAAGTTGGAAGATTTGAGTAGTATATAATGAATAAAACAGTTTGATATTATTTACTTCACCTAGTAAAACCTTTATAGGCAGTGCAGTGAAACTGTTCAATCATATAATGTAAGGTGCTTTTAACTATAAAGCAGACATACTGAACCTTGTACAGCATTATATTGTACAATAGGAGTTCCTCAGGGCTCAATTTTAGGACCATTATTATTTACTTTACTCATGCTAATATAGTTTTTCAGAATGAAATGGATTTTTAGATGATATTTCAAATAAACATGAAATTCTGGAAATATTTGTGCAAATCAATTACTGTTTCATGTTCTAGATGGACAGCAGTGCAGTTCCTGAGACATATGGAAATGATGCCTTAATACTCATTTTCTATTCATTTGTCACCCAGATTAATTTAATTCAAACCCGTGTATATGTATTTATAGTCTGCCACTGATGAAGTAAAACACTTCTTGGTAGAGGTACAGAACTATTAGACTATCAGACCTATCAGTGCATTGTATTGTAACACAAGTTTGCACAACCTCACCACTGAAGCAGTGAACACAGGAGCATGAGTGTTGATGTCAGTGATGGCGATATTAACAGTCGCAGTGGATGAGAGTGGTGGATTTCCATGATCTTGCGCTTCAACAAGGATTTTGTAGGTCTGTTCTTTCTAAAGGAAATAAGACCAAATTGAATGTTAGCATGTGAATGATTTGTGTGTGTGTGTGTGTGTGTGTGTGTGTGTGTGTAAGACAGAGAGAGAGCGAGAGAGAGATAGAGAGAGAGATGGGAATAAATTAATTAAATATTAATTCAATGTTAAATAATTAACATTTTATTAATTAGTATTTAAAATGTAACTCCCTATTACACACACTGTCCCTATTATCCCTATTTGTATTTCAGCTGTTGTTGCATGAGATGATGTGAAAATGTTCTTTGGGAAAAGTTTTGAAGGCTTTGTAATTGTAACAGTTTTATTTTAATACACTCATTCTAACATATTATTGTTTTTATATAGCACCTCATTCACACAGACGTGTATGGCAGGTGGGCCACATAATTTAAAATGAATAATATACAGATTTTGAAATGTGCTGAAAATTAACAAAGAAAAATGCATGATGGTAAAAACAGTGGTTGTTTTGTCTCATTAACTTTAAAAGAGAGCAAAAAAGAGAGGTGAATGAACTGTTCATACAACTTCTGTATCTTAATAACAGGACTTAAAATATAAAACGTGTTTTTTAATCAATGATAAAAGTAAAAGTAAACTTTAGTAAATAGGTACAGTTAGGTGTAAGACAAATAAAACATGGAATGAATCAACAAATGGATGGTCCAGTAACTCCATATCACTAAAACTTACCATCAATTTGTTGATTATTATTCCTATAACAGTATGCCCCTAAAATGTTTTATTTCTTACATCATAAACCAGTAAAAGTTTGTTTTAATCAGTTGTAAATAAAATACGCAGCCAGTGTAGCTAAGTAAAAATATTTCTGAATGTAGTACTTTAATCAAGTTGGACTCTGAATACTTTTCTTTGTGTATTAAGATGATCACGTTCACACTCACGTCATAATCAAAGCATCCGGTAAAGGAGAGCGTTGAGATCATGGTGTTCTTCACCGTAGCGATGGGTTTCAGGGAAAATTTTGGCCATGCTGGATACTGAGACACTATCTTCATGGAGATACGAGAGTTGTCATTGTCTTCCTCATCATTGTCACTCGCTTGCAGTGAAAACGGGAGTGGACTTCCTGCAGCAAGAATGAACTGTGGTTAGGATGCTGAAAATTAGCATTGTCACATAGACTGGCAATTGCTGTAGGGCTGTTGAGCATCATTATATTATTATTATTATTATTATTATTATTATTATTATTACTAACAACAACTGTTATTATTTACCTTCATTTATGTTCTCTGGAATTTTTGCATATAAAACCTTGGGTTCAAATAAAGGTGGATTATCGTTCTTATCCTTTATGACCACATTGAAAGCCAATGTTTTGTCAAGAACTTCGCCAGTTTCTGCATCATGCACATTGAACTCCACCTAGTTATATACAATGTAATAAGACAACTATTCAAATAAAAGCATTAGAATACTCAAATTATAACTCAATTTGATGAACTAAATAATTAATACACATGAAATGGTTGGAATAAATGTATAGTATATGGATTAAGTATGAATTCTGCTACAAAAAACAGCAGGCAACAATTATTGATCTTTTAGTAAAGTTGTGTGTAAATTTGCATAAGCAAACTAAACTAAAATATTCTGCCAGATTTACAAAAGTGATGGAAAGATTGATTGTCTTCGTACACGCATGCATACGTTGATTACCCATAATGTTCAAAGCGTGCTCCCAGCAAAGCTCATTTGCATTTAGTGATGCCTATAAACTCCATAAATGGTCAAGTGCACAGAGAGCTGGGAGCAGGAAATGAATGATAAGGGTAAAGTCTGAAAAACAGAAGTGGGAATTACTTTGACCCACTTCTATGCTATTAAAAATATTTAATAATATCTAATATTAAAACTAAAAGGCATTACGGCTCATGGCTCTGTGCAGAGAGATCGGCCCAAACTCCATTTAACTCCATTTTTCCATTTATTTGTCTTAATTTATAGGTTTACGTTGGCTTGCTTTCTTTATTTTTATATTCTTATGACAGTATATAACAGTATTCAGTCAATTCGAGATTAGTTAGTCTTCTTATGCATAAATTTACACACACTCAGGAGCTCAAACAGTTTTCAGGGAATCCCAAAATCATTTATCTCAAAATATTTACAATAAATATTTATTATCTAAACACTTTTATGTATAAAATAAAATAAAATTTATGCATAAATGTGTTCATATAGCCAACTTTAAAAATGAGACCCAATACTCCAAAAAAAGATCTGATTCAAAAGTATTATTTTTGACTCACTTGTAAAATGGGGTAGGTTTCTCGGTCTATGGGCTTGTGTGTGTAGATTGTGCCAGTTTTTTTGTTAATAGAGAACACACCCACTGGTTCTTTTGTCACGCCCTGGCCACTGAGTTGGAAATTGAGGGAGTGATTCACGTGCTTATCGTTGTACAACTGTAGCCAAAAGAGAGATATCAGAGAGAAAATATAAAATTAAGATACAATCCAGCTCATCCTGAAATTCTCATACTGGAACAGGTTTTGGCCTTTTAGTTCCAGTGAAGAGAAACTGTAATGCAATAGTCATCCTGAACAACTGTGTGTTTCCAAATTTGCGGAACTACATATGGCTGTGATAGTCAGGTGTCCACAGAATTCTGCCCAAAAGTGTAGCTATCCTACGAAAACTTAAACGTACTTCATTTCTGTACTTACACTGTAAAAAATGATAGCCCCATTAGGTTATGTAAACTTTTTTTCTTCTCTTTAACTCCAATTGTCATGACAAGTTTATAAGTTTCAAAAATTAAATTGAAAATAATCCCATTGTCTTGAATATTTGTGAGTTTTGTCCGCGTTGTTCAATCAACTCATGTCTGTAAGTTATAAGTTGAAAAAGGAAATGGGGAGGAGGAGCGGTGATGCCACGGAAATACCAGGAAACAGAGAAGTCATCTTATATAGTTGAAATAGTGAGGACTTGAATGTTTATTTCACAAGATAAAGTGACTTTTCTTAAATGTATCATGTAACATATTAAGTTGTTTTAACTCAAAGTATTAAACTGAAACAAGACATTATTTTCATTAGTTAACAACTTGTACATCAACGTTGAAACAAAGCTTATCTTCAAGTTTACTTGAGTTTACTTACATTTTTAAGGCAGCAGGTGAATTTTCATTTCTAATTTCGAATAAACTCGATTGTTTTACAGAGTGCTATTATGGAACATTTGTACCCTACAGAAATATTAAAAAACAAATACTTTAATACTTTTCCTCTAATAAATCTAACATTAGCTTTAGGAAACATTAACTAACCAGCAAGCCATATTGTATGTTTGAGTTAGCAGAATATTTGAATAAAATATTGAATTAAAATTCATGTCTGAACTGTTTATTTTAGATTAGTCAAATCTGAAGTGAAAGAAAGATTTTACACAGTACTCATACTATGCTTATGTACAGGCTAAAATTGTACATTTTAGGCACTTCAAAGTAAATTTTAGCCATGAAGAAAAATGGCCAAAAAGTTTTGATGAATAGAATAGATTTTTTGGGATTAATATAAATGCAAATTGATTTGTTTTTCTTTTAGACTACATAGGCAGTATCACACAGATTTTTGCAAAATTGGTTTCTTTACCAGCATTATGGGGTTTGGTCTTTGCACACTAAGAAAATTTGCATGCAAAAAGAAAAAAATATATTTATTTATTTAATTAATTAACTGGATAATCAATTAATTAATGAATGTATTTATGTTTGTTTTCATCGATGTTCAAATATTTATTAACCTGATGGCATATACGTTATACATGTCTGTAAAGAAATACCACTGTGAATATTTGGGGGAAAGGTCCAGAATTTTCCTCGTCCAGTTCCAGAGTAGACAGCACCCATCTTCTCTTGGATCGAATGAGCACATGCCTCTTAAAAATATTAAGGATATTTTATGTTAAAATGCAATGTATTTTTTAATTCCTAATCATCTTAATCTCTGTGAGTGTAAGCCCACTGTGACATAAAGCTGGTAGCATCAAATACTTACAGTCATCTCTTCATTGTTTGTTTGCTGCGTCATCATTTCACTATGTGTACTCTCAGCCAACTGCTGAAAACACACAACAAAATCAACACACACAGATCAACTTCACACTGCAGTGAAGAATTAGCAAGGTGTTCACTTGTAAAACCGAACCTGCTGATGCAGTTAAAGCTTAAAGCAAATTTAATAATGATAAAAATTATATTTGACAGTTAGCATAAAATGTGCTAAATTGCCAGATGATTAGTTAGAAAGGCCAGATTATTAGTAACGAGATCAGTATAACTAAGCATTGCTCTAAAACACACTCTCTACGTTTTCTTCTTCTTACTATTATTTAAAGAGTTAATTAATGAGCTAAATCAAACTAAATGTGCAGTGCAGGAGATCTGATATGTCCATTTTACTTTCATGTGCACAATGCAAATGTGATGAAATGAAATATAATATTAATTGAACTCAACCTTAAACAGAAATATTCATACTCACAGCCAGAAGAAGAATAAGAAAGATCATTCTCCTCATCCAGAAGCTTGTATAAGAAGCTGTCCTACTATTCCACATATCATCTGTTTGTACTCTTTCCTTCTCTTTCATTCTCTGTGTGTGTTTGTATTGTGTAGATGCCTTATCTCAAAGCCATCAGTGAGGGCAGGGCCACATTGACGTGAGTGAAGGAAGGCAGAGGAAAGGTTCTTAGGTGTTATGCATCCTGTAATGTAATACATCCTCCTAAGTATGAAACAGGATTGTCTAGTTGATTCATCACATATGACTCAGCTTAAGCTTGTGTTAAAATTTGAACTATGAACTTATGAGTAACTGATGAGTGTCTGTCTATTTGCACGTTACCCTGCGAACCCGGAGGAAACCCGTACGAACACAGGGAGAACATGCAAAACCTTGCAGAGACAATAACCCTACCTCCGGATCAAACTGGACAGAACTCTACAACTGTGAGGCAGCAACCCTACCCACTGAAACACAGCATATCCTAACAACATTAATAATAATAATTATAATAATAATAATAATAATAATAATAATAATAATAATAATAATAATAATATGTGAGGTCAGCCAATAAAGGATGACACAGACAACCTGCAGACAGGCAGAAGTAATGACAAATGTGCATTCTCTTTGTGCTCACATAGGCCAAACACAGTGCAAATATATGCAGAAGTGTAATGGGGAATCAGTCAGTGCAGTGAGGGAAGATGGGTGCTCATCTTGGTGCAGGTTCAGATCCCACAGCGGTCCAGGGATCCGGGTGGCTGGAGCTAAAACGTGGGAAGTGGCAGAGAATAGCAAGAGCAGTGGGGATCGGCATAGCAATCCCCAGCATGAAGTCCCAGGGCTAGGACTCTAGCCAGCACTCTCACGGAGAATCTGATGAGGCAGGGAGAGAGAGAAAGAGAGAGAGAAAGAGAGAGAGAGACACTGCAATTTATTCATCTAGACCGCCATATTTACCCCAGCCGCTACACCGCCTCCCCTTTTTGGATTGCTGTCTTCTGCTAGAGGGTAGATTGTAATCGGCCTTCATCCATGCCGAGATTTACAACCCTACCCCTTGGGGCAGTCTCTGTTTCCTCACTCTGTCGGCGCTGAGCTACTGTGGAGGGTGAGGCCGGCTCATGGATGACCTGCAGCAGTGCTCACCCTGAGGTCCAGAGTGCTTGCTACTCTCAGGTGGCAGGGCTGTGTAGCCACGGACATCACAGTGCCCATGATCAGCATGAACTGCCCCTCAAGAGGTAATACTGGAGCTACTCCAATGCCCATTTGATAGCCAGGGCTTCTCTCTCTATGTCAAATTGCACTACTCTGTGGGTGTCAGCTTCCGTATGATGTAGGAGACTAGATGCTCATCTCTGTTGAAGTCCTGGGCCAACACTGCTCCAATGCCAGTCTATGATGTGTCAGTCTGTACCAGGAAGGGCCACTCAAAATTCAGGTTCCTTAGCACAGGGGGCTGCCTTCAAAGCCTTGAAGATTCCGGACTCCAGTGCATGGTCTCTGGCTCACCATTCCTTCTGAGATCTGAGAGGGGGGCAGCTAAAGAGGTGACGTTAACCACAAATCTGTGATAGTATTCCGCCAACCCCAAAAAGTCGTGTACCTGCTTTTTAGTAACTGGGTGACGATACTGGCACACTGCTTCCACTTTTCACCTTGGCCGATGCTGGAGCCAAGGTACTGTGCCTTGGTCAGCCCCAAGTGACACTTCTTAGGGTTCACCGTGAGCCCAGCCTTCCGCAGCTCATCTAGGACTCGGCCCAGATGGAAGAGGTGATCCTGCCAGGTGGTTGAGTGGATGATGACGATGTTGACGTAAGTGGCTGTGTAGGTCAGGTGGAGGCATAACACGATGTTCATCAGCCTCCGGAACTAGTTGTTGAAGTCCCGAGCAGCCTGAAGAGGAGAAACTGATACTGCCAGTGGCTGGAAGGAATGCTGTTTGGGCATGGAGGACGGTTTGAGAGCTACCTGCCAATAGATTTTCATTAGATTGAGGTTGGATATAAACCAGGCTCTCCTCAAACTCTCAACAAGCTTGGTCATGGGGTAGCCATCGAATTCGGAGACCTTCTTGAGCCAGTGGAAGTTATTACATAAGCGGAGGATGATGGGGCTGGACCCTACTTTGATGCAACACAAATAATGATCTCAAACATGTTAAGAAGGCAAGAAATCAAGAAATTCCACTAATTAGCTTTCGACAAGGCACACCTGTTAACTGAAAAGCATTCCAGGTGACTACTTCATGAAGCTGGTTAAGACAGTGGCCACTTTGAAGAGTCTGAAGCCTGAAACATGTTTAACACCCATTATCATCTGTTTTTGAAAATGTGAGAAGCAGTGGAGGCATGATGTTCCTGCTTGAACCATCCATAACAGTTTTTTATACATAGACCTTGCAAGTGGAGAAGCTATTTGAATCAATTGGCTTGAAAGAAGTTAAAGATTTATATATGTACATAATACCATCACTTGTCCCATTTGGCTTACAAGAACACTTGAATAATATTCTTATGTTGTGACAGATTATCTAATAAATGTTAATAATGTTATAATTGTGAACTGTTATTGAGTTAAGCCTAGTTAAGAGTTCTGCAGTTGTGCAGATTTAAATTATTTAATTTTTATTTTTTATTTTATTCTCCATTATAGCACACCTTGAACAATGGTATGAATTCTTTCCCTGTCTTTAATCCAGCCAAGCAGTGAACAAACACACAAGTGAGAACTGTGCACACATAGCCAGACTAGTGGGCAGCCACATGCTACGGCACCCAGGGAGCAATTGTTTTTCTGTTTTTCTGTTTTTAATTCTGTTTTTAATATTTCAAAAAAAAAAAAAATCAATTAATCAAAAAATAATTGGCCGATTAGCCAGTTATCAAACCAATCAGTAGTTGTGGCCCTAAAATAAATTTTAAAATAAAGAACGATATACTAGCATGCACATGCACACACATTACAACACGTTAAAAGACCCATAGCTAATCTTACAGTCACTAATTCATTATCATGGCTTCTAATGAAGAAATGTTTTCACTGGGTGGAAATTTCACCATTTTTTTGTCTTTGAAAAAATATAAATATAAAATTTTGGTGATTTGAAAGTAAATCACCACAGTACAGTGCAAGTTCTACCTTCCAGCTGTGTTAAAATGCTGTCATCATCTGCATATTAGGTATTGAGGGAATCCAAGAGTAATGGTAAGTAATCGATTATATTTCTGTAATATTGTGATACTTGGATTAGGTTACTGGCTACATTTTTAACATATAATTAGTAATTGTATTT
>JAQMYM010005091.1:0-11298 GCA_030014255.1 Parauchenoglanis ngamensis
GTCAAGTCAAGTCAAGTGGCTTTTATTGTCATTTCAAACCATATACATGTAATACAGTTTACAGTGAAACGAGACAGTGTTTCTCCAGGATCATACAAGACAATAATATATCTATTTTATGTTAATATATAATATGAGGTGCAAAAAATGTGCAGCGTTTTTTTTTTTTTTTTTGGGGGAATACATACCTCTTTAACAGGAATTATCACCCATTTGGTATGTTTTTTTGAATAAGATGGCCCTTAATTTACTACCAATCCCATCCTATAATTTGATCAACTTACTGATTTGTTGAATATTCTGATGAAAGTAAGGCCAGAACTTTCTTAGTGACTTTGAATATTGGGATAATCTAAGTTATTACCAGTTCTGGCTTTTTTTGCCAATAAAGAGTAAGATAAAATCACACCCCTCTCACTTGGAGGGATGCCCAGAGATTATGCCGTCTTGCCTAAGGTTGCCCCCACTTTGCCCAGATGGAATCTTAATATCTCTTACAGTGTCAGTCAAGAATTCCATTCATGAATCCTGTAAAACGGCTTCCTCCATATTTGGGCTTACGTTGGATAATTGGTAACTCCTGTATCTCTTCTCGAACTGGCCATTGTCACCTTTTTTGAACCGTTCATTGACCAGTGAAGACCATTCTGTCAGGTTCACAAGGACAGGAACATGGACTAACTGCTACATTTTGCTTGATTGGTCTATTTTGGTTTGGTGGAATTTGGGGGAAAAAAAACAACCCACATATAAATAGAAAGAGTTGCCTGCTCTTTGTTCCGACATACACATTACATTGCAGTCAACTTGCCATCATATCATTAAGACATTCCAGATTAATTGTTTCTGTTCTTAGATGGGGGTAATGAGAAGGAACAACAATTAACAAAGCACCAGAATCTCCAAGGCATCTGCCTCCAACAGCAACATTTACAATTGACTCTTCATAGCTGTGTTGTGACAGAGGAGCTACTTGTCTCGTGGAGGCCTGAGATTGCTGTGCCTACTTAAGTAGGATTAGGGTCTCTCTTTTTAAGAAAAGTCCAAAATTTGCTGTTCTCTCAATCTTTTTAATGGCATATCCTTCATTTTTGCCAGGAAACAGTCTTTAGGCCTAAATTTGAATTTTTTCCTTCGAGAGTGTTTGGATGAGCCCGATAATTTCTCTCCCAAAAATCATGTTTATCTGGACTTCCTGAGCTGAGCCAAGCCAATGGTCTGAGTTGGACAGCAGGATCTGCTCGAGTCAACGTTTCTTTCCATAAAAGAGCATTTCGGTATAAATTGATGGGGAATTTAATTATCAGCCTAAAGTGTTGCAACTTTCCATCCATCCATCCATTTTATATATACCGCTTATCTGTCAGGGTCGCGGGGAAGTTGGAGCCAATCCCAGCTGACTTCGGGCATGAGGCGGATCACGGACACTTGAGTGAAGTAGAAGAGTGTCTCTGCCTCTACATCGTTTAACTGCTTCTTAAGAACTTTGTACACTTTTTCCTATCGGGACACAGCCCACTGATAGGTCTCATGCACTGTATTTTCAACCCCATCATACAAACCCCGTGAACCATGCTTGATGATGTATTTAACAGATTCTTCATTAGTAAATGCTTATGCAATATAGTTTATGACTCACAGGTTATGACTCCTAATGACTTTTAACTAGGGATGGGTATCATTTGAGATTTTTCCGTCAGAGTAAGGGTATCAGAGTAAGAGTAATGGTAAATAGCCATGGTATGTGAGGTGCAGTTATACTTATGTTGCCTGTAATGTCTGTTTTCATGGCACCAGAGGGCTCTTAATTTATTAAATTGATTTTATTACATGGACTTGTGCCTTAGTTAGAAAGAATGGAGTATAAGGGCGTTTCATTTAGATTTGTTTGCAGAAAATGAAATGGCAATAAAAAACACTTTCAGTATCATTTTGCTGCAGTTGCTAAGACTAACCCTGGGTTTTATGTGGCCCATTAAAAAGGATTGTTAATAAAATATGCCATAAGCTAAAAAACTATATAACATTTACTACTGTACTCATACAGTAGTATAATTTAATGTTGCACTTATGCCTCACTACTACAATCTTCAGAATGTGGAAACCTCAATTTCTGGATTTTTAGGGATTCTAGTGAGACTTTAGCGTGATCTTGTCATAAAGCCCACTGTACTAATCAATACTGTATCCTAATGCTACAATATGTTAGATATCCTACGTAGAAGTAGACGACTAATCTTGCTAGAATCTCTCACAGGTTCCCCATGTCCTGCACTTTTTAGACCGTCCCATATTATGTTATTATAAAGCACAGGTGAGCTGCATTTCTGAGAGATTAGTTTCAATGGTCTTGAACAGTTAGTAAGAAAATACATATTTTGTCCTTTTGTGTCGCTATTTCTTGAAAAATCAAAACAAGAATTTCAAAGGAAAACGAGGCACTGAAATCTGCCTTGTGATTCGGTCGGGTGAATACCAACCGTATAAGAACCAGTGCTACGTTAGCACCGGGTTTCGGTACCCAGCCTTATTTATGACGCTGCATAAAGTTGATACTGAAATCAGATCACCTATTTGACTTACAAGGATTAAAAAAAAAAAAAAAAACTTTCAGGTTTAAACACCGCAGTTAAATACAACAGACTTTTGGCCATAGAGCACACTGCTTTGGGTTTATGATCTACTTTATACAGGAAATCAAAAACACTTAGCCTAGTTTAAAACACTGCTGCAGTGTGTCAGGCCAAACCACACCACTTCAGGTTTAGTAGTTTTACACTTAACTTGAAACATGCTGCATTGGGTTCACTACAGCACAACAACTTTCAGTTACATTAGAAACTTGGTTAGAATCACAGTATGCCAGGTTCACTAAAATTCAATGATTTGAAGTCAGTATAGAAACTGGCCTATAATTCTGATACAGTTGTTAGTACTTTGGGCTGATTTAGGTGTTTTAGAGACTTTTGCCAGGATTGTACAAAATTATTATACTTGTAATGTATAAGAAATCAATAGCTGTGTTATTGTCCTTGATTCTCATTTCCTTTTTTTTTTTTTTGGACAAAGAACATTCTTAAAATCATGCTGATCGCATGAAAATGGCTAAGTGCACTGTGTGGTAAACGTTTTTGGACACCTGACCATCACATCTCTGTGCTTTTTGAACACCCCATTCCAGATTGTATGGGGGTAGAACCCCCAAACTGTTGACTTGGAACAGGACCTGTAATTCCCATGAGAAACAATGGTTCCTCATTATTAGTATGAATGTTCATGTGAGCAGGAAGTGATCAGCTGGAATTGAGGCAGGGATGAATGACCAGAGTGATACGATGCCAAAGAAGCGTAGTGAGGTGTGTGTGTGTGTGTGTGTGTGTGTGTGTGCGCGTGTGTGTGCGCATGCGCGCGCGCGCAACAGCAGTGGGATGAGAATTTGTTTTTCCTGTAATTATTCTTTGAGTATGGGAACAAGCTTTACTCAAGGGTGTACATGTACACATACACACACACGCACGCTGTACTTTAGTAACTGATTTATATACGGACTGGGTGAATTAATAAGTGACTGTTTGCACAAAATTACTGGATAGATAGAAACAACTTTATTACACAGTACAGATACTTGACAATGCAATCTCTTAAAACATATTTTTACACAGATAAACAAATCATTTAACATGGCTAGGATGTTAACTTCTGTTTTCTGATAGGACATTGACATGCAAATTTTTTTATGCTTGCTTGTGTCTCAGTGGTGGCTGGTGGTTTTTAAAATTGGGGAAGCACAGGTGACTGTTATTGAATTATACATGTGTGTGTGTTCTGCTGTATCTGTTTTATCCCTTGGCCTGGCCTCCCTTTTAACTCTCAGCCTTTTCTCATAAGTAAACACATCAAATGATTTTCTAAAACCAGGTCCACAGCATTAGCGGTGTTTACAATATCGCACTAAAAAAAGGTTGCTAAGCTGCTACCTAAGCTAGTCATATTTCACTGAAACAGGTAATGACAGTCATATAGCTAGACCTTAACCAATAAAATTTTTTTAGATAATGCAAATCAAGCCTCATGTTATACTTCCCCTTTATTTACATTATTTACCAACTAAGTTTAAAAGCTATACTATATGTGTACAACTGTTATAGATTAGACTACTGCTGCACTGAACACTGAGTATGACTGGTGCCGATATGTTTAAGCATGAGATACCAGTCATGTTCAGTACTGTTTCAATGACTGACAGTTGGTTATAAGGTTTAGCTCCTATTTATCATATGGAGAAGCTGTGTGTCGTGGCAGGACCAAAATAAATTTACGAAGAACATACAGCCCAATAAAGTTTACGGACTTTTTTTGTATGCACCATACCCCTCCACCCCCGAATCTTAGTGAAGCTATGTGTCTGGGAGGAACACAAAATACCATGTTGAAAGCCTGTTGTCAAATGAATGCTGATCTTTTCTCCATTAAAACACAGTGCAGATGAACCTGTCATAGGATTCCATAGAAACTGTGTGTCAGTGGAGTTCTGTCTGGCTTTAATGGAGATTTTCATTTGTCTGTGGGCACGTCTTTATGTCCAGTATGTCCACACCTATGTGGACCTTGCGTGGGGCCAATGAATGGGTTTGTTGATGTGTGTGTGAAACATTGAAGGCAATGATCAGTGCAAAGAAAATAAATCCAGTTTCAGTAGAGCCTTCATAGACTAACAAAAGTAATTTAACATTGTCTCTGTGTGGACCACTTGGTATGTGTCCGTGCGCGTGTCCATCTGTGTGTACATGGGACTGTTAGTGGAGGTGTTTGTGGGTCTGTCCATCTGCGTGTCCGTGTCTGTGGGCGTGTCTGTGGGCGTGTCTGTCTGCGTGTCTGTGGGCGTGTCTGTCTGCGTGTCTGTGGGCGTGTCTGTCTGCGTGTCCGTGGGCGTGTCTGTCTGTGGGCGTGTCCTTGTGTCCTTTTGTGGCACCCATGCGTTAAAAAATTGAAGGCATTCTTCAGAGCAAAGGAAATGAAATCATGTTTCAGCAGAGCTAAACTTCATAGAATAGCAAAAATGATGTCTCTCAGTGTGCCACACAGTGCGTATGCAGGCTTGCAATTTGGCAGTGACTGATGTGGCTGCACAATAAACCAACTGCAAAGAAATATTTTAAAGAAGAATAAAAGAAGAGCAGTGGATAAGTGCATCGCTTTCTTTTTGTTAGAATCTGTCACTCTAAATCTGTCTGTGTCTCATACACACTTAAACTTATTCTCTTTTTCTGACTCACTCTCTCCATCTCTCCACCAGCCTGTAACCCCTTTTTCTTGAAAGTAATTATGTAAGTGAATCTCTTTTTATTGCTTTTATTTTCTTTGTCATTGCAGAACTGTGCTTTTCACAGCTCAAGGAGATTTAACAGTTCACTACCATTGCTTTGATCTGTGTGTGTGTGTGTGTGTGTGTGTCTGGGTGTCTGGGTGTCTGTGTGTGTGGCCTTTTTTGGAAGAATCATGTTTTTTCCCCTTGCTGGGTAAACGGAAGGAACAGAAGTTCTCCCCCGTACTGCTGTAGGCTGGACTCCCTGCAGGAGAGACAGTTTGTCTGTGTGTATGCGAGTGTGATTTGGAGCGAAAGCAAGAGAAAGACATAGATCAGTTCGTTTCATAAACACAAAAGTACTTTATTTATATCTCGGATACAAAATAATACATTTATGGTATGGTAAAGAACAGCCAGACTTCAGCGTGCTTGTAAAATGAAATGCGTCAGTGAAATGTTTCTGCTTTGAGTTCATTTGCAGTCAGCGAGCTCATTGAACTGGAACCTTTATATCCAAACCTCTTCCTTCAGAAGGGGATCTTTTTCCTTAAAGTTGACTTTAGGAGTTGATTGTAAGAGTAGAATACAGTAGAATTAGAATTAGAGAGAAGTAGAATTCTCTCTCGCTCGCATGCTCGCTCGTCCTCCTTCACCCCCTCTCATTGTTGTTCCAGGCTTCTTGGAAACTTGCTACAGTTCTTTTTTTTTTTTTGTGCAAGAATTATTATAACCTGATAGCCTTGATGATGAACCTAATATGGTCCATTACTTAACAGAATACAATAAGTTTGGAGTGATACACTAATACGATGGCATGTAAAGGGCATGCAAAATAAATGTGCATCAATGTAGGGGGCCTAATACCTTTGCTAAGTATGTTGTGTGTGCTCATGTTAGTTTTGCATTTCCTTTCTCCTACCACTGTATGATCATTGCTCCATGGAGCAGAGAGCGTGATTCAGCAGGCTGCGAGGGGCAGATCTTGGATCATGTTCATTTAGCTTTGAAGCAGTGCTGTGGGGGCGAGTTGTTCCCAGCCTGCTTTCAGAACAACTGTTCAAACTCCACCACGTTCTCCTGGCCTTAAGCTCCACTCAACCACAGCTGGTTTGGCTGTAATGATGTGGGCCAAGAAGTAGAACATGAGAGCACACACACACACATGAGTATGCACACACACACACACACACACACACACACGCACACACACACACACACAGAGTCTCACACCTGGCTTCCTCAGGTGTTTTGTTCCATGTGTCAGTAGCTGTGAGATGCCATTTCCTTTTCTTTCTTTAAAGAAACTTTTATGTGAAATTGTATATTTTTGTATTCCCTCACTTTTCATTTTTATCGAGAACATTCCGTTTTTAATTTCCCCTTTTCTTTCTCTCTGAGCTTTCTGTAACGTAAGCACTAAAAAAGCCTATTTCTAATGTACTGTGCATGAGGTACTACATGTCACTTTGGTAATCAATGTATATCAACCAGGACCTTTGAAAATGCTTGTCACATTGCTAGTTTATGGTATAAGAAAAGTGAATTGAAGGGCAGATTCAAGATCATTTAAGTACTGAACAGAAAGATACCAGCGTTCCACTCAGCCCCATCGTGTATGAACGTTTTCCATCATTTACTCACTAATACACACTGCAGTTAGTAGAGTTATGGGATCTGTACTATGCAGCAGAGCAGCAAAGTCCAAAAACTTATGCTAATTCAAGGACATAATAGTGTAATAATAAAACTGTTTAGAAGTCATTATTATGTAAAACACAAAGGGGTATTAATGTGTAAAGGAAAATAATGCCACCAATGACAAGATCGTTTTTAAACTGGTTGAAAATCTTAAAAAAAACAAACAAAAAAACTTTTTAAAATATATCTTTATTGAAGTCCTGAAACAGCTGTCCTGTGGAAAGTTCTAGCAAAGCTTTCTACCTTCTGTCTAATGTGAGTAAGCAAGCTAACGATATGTCTAAATCAAGAAACTATTAAATACCATTGACAACAATAGGCATAATTGTTTTTAATTATTAATTTTTATTTTAGTAGCCACCAATATTTTATTCGATCTATTTACATTTTTGGGTTTGTTACATTCCGGAAAGTTCAGGAAAGTTCACTCACCATGCGAACATTGTGTCCTTCAAGCAGCATTTCATGATCATAGCGTTTATGATTTTTCAGGAAGATTTTCTTTTAATAAGGATGGAGAGCAATCATTTAAGAATGAGTTGTTGAAGATCCCAGCAGAAATATGCTGCCAGCTCTATAAATAAAATCATTTCTGTAGTTTGTGAAAAACAAAATGGTAGAAATATGTTTTTATTTTGGGGCTGAAGAAGGCAGTGTTTTGGCAGGCTTATTGGAACAAAAAAAAATGAATTGTGTATCTGCAATTTGTTTAATCATATTTTTTCCATGAGCAGGGTTGCCATGTTCTGTGTATAATGCCCACATATTGCACTGCAAATCAGAAATGCTCACCAGTGATTTCTTGTTTCCTGTTAAAAGACTGAGGAAAACAGGAAAACCATATATTTTCCAATGTCTGATCATTTTGGGCTGGTTTCAAGTCTTTTGTGTGTTTTCTGAGTTCTTCAAATGTGCATGATTTAAGTAAAACTTGCAGAACTTTTGCTTTGTTCTGCAGGATCCTGATACTTTCCAAAAAGAAAAAAACATAACCCCAAAACTAATATTTCATCTGCAGTTCAGCAGAGTCCATATTCCTTTAAGATGCATTATCTGTCTAACCTGAATGATTTTTTTTTTTCTTGTATTTGGTTATATCTGGGCTTTTCGACTGATTGTGAATCACTGTTTTAATCGTGAAACATATCATGACTTTTCAAAATTTTATGTATTTGCATGAATTAATGATTGTACAAGCAATAATTAATGCATGGAAGTTTATTTTGAAAATAAAAAATAGTGACTCCCATGCTGAAACTACGTTATTGAATGCATGGTCAGGGACCACCTGCAATGCCTTCTTGGGCCACCAGGGGGCTGCTGATCACCAGCAGAAACCCCTGAGGTATACCCAATGACTATATGAGTTGAACGCATAACGGGATGCCAAAATGTGTCTGAGGCCCTATAGTGACAGGCCACAGTACAATTTTTAACCCCGCTCATTCCCATGTTAGTGAATGGAAAACGTACCAAGCTTAAGTTTTAAGTTACATCTTTGCGAATAATGTTTGGAATAATTTTCAGTTGACCTTAATATCTCCCCCATTATGTGTCCTTGCAAGAACTGTGTTTTATAGAGTTATAGGATTATAATTTAAAGGGTGTGGCTGACGAGTTGTTTTTGGGTGAGCCGTAATGACCGTATAGCCTTATGATTGCACACACACTTTCCAAAACACACCTGAAGCTGTAATGAGACTACGGCCTAGCTAACTTCGACACCTTGATAATTTGTACCAAAGTTTGATGTCTAAACTAGCTCAGTAACTAGTTAGCTAGATGCTAGATAACATTAGCACTTACTGTAGGTATCAAAGCTAAATGAAAATCAAGAGCAGTGGGTTTTTCCTCAAAAATATGTTGTGTTGAGTGTAAATGCTGATTGTGTTTACAAGTACATTTTCAGTTGGTACGTTACATTAGCTACTTGCAGTATTTTGATTAAGGTAAAGGATTTGGTAACATTAGCTAGCAAGCTCAATGCTCCAAAATCTTTACCTGACAATTGTAAAATCAGTATATTTATATGCAAATTATGACCACAATTTTTTTGCATGCTAATTAATACCACTTGCAGCCAGCGTTGTTCGATGTGTCATATTAGGTTATTTTGTCACTGTGTGTGCTCCTGGCATGAAGAAGGGGAGTGTCCATGACCGATATGGGCGGGACTGTATCTACTGCACCCTGCCTCCAAAAGTTTCTACTATGCAGACTCTGGCTCCAATTTTCACCTACTACACAATCTTAATCGAGATCGCAATTTTTTATTTGACCATACTAATCAACATTTTTATTACCATACCATACAAATCAACATTTTTAAGTGAAACGTATTTTATTTACAAGTTGAAATGACTATGTAATAAAACATGGAATGTGGGTAACGAATGAACTGAAATACAGCCAATTTGGGGAAGAAATGGCCGCAAAAAAAACAAATTAGTAATAGGTTTTACAGACATTACATCAAACAGAAAACTAAAGTTTGATGGCAGGAACAGTGTTGCAGTATTATAAATTCCTGATGACAAATTTCACATCAAAATTATACTTCACAGTATTGTTAGGCTCCTTGAAGCTCTCTGTCTGTTTTAAGTTGAGTTTGGATTGATGGAGGGGGTTTTGGGCATCCCCTTGTGCTTTCTCTTGCTCCATCTTCTTTGTGGTTCTCTGCTGGGCGACACCAGAAACACTGCAGGCTTTGTGCTCCATTTCTTTTATCACCGAATCCTCCTTGTCTCTCACTCATGCTCACTACATTTCCACAGCCACATACTTCCTGTGG
The DNA here is from genome assembly GCA_030014255.1 of Parauchenoglanis ngamensis. Lineage (NCBI taxonomy): Eukaryota > Metazoa > Chordata > Actinopteri > Siluriformes > Auchenoglanididae > Parauchenoglanis > Parauchenoglanis ngamensis. The sequence goes on from JAQMYM010005091.1 coordinate 9,798, forward strand.
AAAGCCTGAGAACAGAGCATGAAGCTGTGTGAAAGAGGTTTGGCTTGAGACATTTCCTTAGTGTCCAGTATTGAGGCAGGAGATGGAGGATACAAAGGATAATAAGAGGAAAGAGACAAATTGGTGTGTGTTCGGGATGTAGTGAGAATGGAGAATGATATTCAGAACGATCAGATAACAGATGTTTGCTAATGAGATACAAATGCAGACACCAAAAGAAAATCTTTTTGGTTTAGACCATGCCAACTTCTGATTCCAATCTGAGTACAGATACAGATTAAGTATATCTACTATAGATAGTGCCATTGCATTACATGTTTACTGTTTGTGCTTAAGGCAGATATCAAGCTGTTCTGTACCACCAATTTATCATTGACCTTACCAACCACTCACACTTTAGTTGCTTCTTTAAAATACAAATGAAAAACTTGCATGATTATCGTGTCAAAAAATGATTGAACCTAGCCAAAGTCTAACCGTAAGTAAACCAATCCTTAACGTTACATCCAGTTGGCAAAGAAAATGTACAGTGTATATGTTTTTATTTAACTTGGGTAGTTACTTGTTTAGTAATTGACTTGCACCAACATTTTATGACCACAAGGTGGAGCCATTGCAGAGGAAATGGAAAGAGTATGAACAGAAAATGGCATGTGAGACTTGTGTGCGCCTTCTGTATTCATAAGCAATTATTATCCAGTGGCATTGCAACACATGCGTGTAAATAGGTTCATCCTATGAGCTCATAATCCAGTCAGCTAACTGTATTATATTCCAACCACAGTTTCAAGGAGTGTGTGCGAGAGAGAGAGAGACAGGAGGCATAATTTGCTCTGGTTAAGTGTCTATAGAGCTGTTAACCACAAACGGAGTTTAAAATACAGTGAATTTTAATATTAATTCCATTTCAGTGAAGACTGTTCTTAGATTACATTTTTGTTTTTGCTGGTCAATCTAGAATTTGTCTGTATATGAAAACATGCTGAATATTTTTGCTCCTGTAAGGTAGTGTGAATCATTGGTTATGCAGTCAGCCTTGGGTGTGTCATGTCTCTCTCCTAACAGTATGGTATCGATCATGTTGTGTTAGGTTGCCATGACTACTGTCTCAGTATCTGAATAAACATGACCATATGTGATCTGCCGAAACATGTGTGTCACCTGCCTTGAAATGATACAGGCACTGCTCACATTGACCAGTGTGGCACGAAAATCACTGGGGGCAAAAGTTGTCAATTTTTTTGACCAATCCCCCCCCGAAACCCCCCCCCCCTTTTTTTCCTTCAAATCTACTGTTCAGTCCTTCTATTCATCTTCCTCAGTGTACACCATCTTCCGTTCTGCTCATTTATAATCCCTCTGTCCTGCTTTCTTTTCATAGTCCCACTTCTTTTTTTCCGTTTAATCTTACTGATCTGTGTGTAATTAATGACCATCTGGGTCGCTGTGGGGAAAAAAAGCCTACAGCTCAGCAGATGACCAACACACACACACACACACA
>JAQMYM010005092.1:0-11293 GCA_030014255.1 Parauchenoglanis ngamensis
CGGGCTCAGGAAAGAAGTCAAACAAAGTAATCCAGCCAACGGGCTCAGGAAAGAAGTCAAACAAAGTAATCCAGCCAACGGGCTCAGGAAAGAAGTCAAACAAAGTAATCCAGCCAACGGGCTCAGGAAAGAAGTCAAACAAAGTAATCCAGCCAGCGGGCTCAGGAAAGAAGTCAAACAAAGTAATCCAACGCGAGAGAGTAGTCGCCGGGAAGGAAGAGTGGGGCTAGTAACATGAAGCTAGAAATAATCCATGAACGAGCGACGCGTGCCGTTCGGACTTCCGCGTTTATACGCGCTGCCCCGGAAGTGTATCCGTCACCCCGGAAGTCGGCGCGTCCATGTTGGCGGTTCCCGTAGCAACCTGGGTCGCGTCCCCGGGAGTAACGTGAGCGTGGCGGTCCGCTAGCGTGACAAAAATATAATAATAAAAAAAGCCTTTGAAAGGTGATAAAGCTACTTGCAAAACATCAGCCTATGTTGAAGGGAACTTCTGAGTTGGTCATTTGACCAAGTGATTCTTGGCACAGTCATTAGGAGGGGGTTGGGATCGCACCTAGGCTGTTGTTCTAGGCTGTCAGTAAAGTATCTCTCCAGATGAAATGGAAACACAAAACGGCGAGGCAGGAGGTGCAACATTCGCTGCTTGAGCAGGATGTGTAAAGGAGTTACAGTATCTCGACACGCAGGATACTAAATAGCTCATAAAGTACTTTTATGTAATTATTTGCATTTTTCATTTTATATACTTCCTCAGGTATCTATGTTGTCTAATGTGTATTTCATTTTTTTCTGATGAATTTACTGCAAACTACACACTCTATTATAGTAAAAGCACTTCCACATCCACTATACATACATCCACTATACATACAAAAGCACTACACATCCACACAGGTTTTTTTTTATAAAAATCTGTGGCAACATGCATTGTTTTTGCAAATGCATATTTATTCATTAACAAGCTGTACCTACATTTTCTATGACGTGTGGAATTTCAGTTGAGACATGTAGAGTCATGATAGATAGCGGTAGGCTACTTGTGATATGAATTATTTTCGGCTAAATCATTCAAACTAACAATAGACTGTGTCACTGTGTTGAGAGGGGGTTGGGAAGTGTTACATGTAGGCTATTTGGCAGGCTAGGTGTTGAGCCTTGATTGTCCTTTCAGCATCTGTTAGTGACCTCATGATATAAATATAGCTATCAGAGCGTGCGCGTAGCTTTTTCTATTTTATATTAATTGTATAGTAACTTATTATGAAAAAAATAGCATTTTTTTTCATAGCTTCCATGTCATGCGACTCACTGACTCCAGATCTACACCAGATATTAGAACTACACTGGACACGTGAGATACACCTCTTTTTATTGAGAATTTTGATCTTTTTCTAATTTATATTAATTTTATAGTAATTTATTATGGAAAATTAAATTTAAAAAATTCACGTCATGTGACCCACTGACTTCGAATGACATTCAAATTGTATTACTGCATTGCACACATCAGACACACCTCTTTTATTGGGTTTTAGAGCTGTTTCTATTTTAAATTCATATTTTTAATGTAAAAATTTGCATTTTTTTTCAATAGATTTCATGTCATGTGACCCACTGACAAATGATATTCATGTTATACTACTACACAGGACATATGAGACACACCTCTTTTTATCCTCTCCTGAAAAGAAATGCTAATTTTTCCATAATAAATTACTATAAAATTCCTATAAAATATAAAAAGCTCGAAAACCCAATAAAAAGAGGTTTATCTCATGTGTCCAGTGTAGTAGTACAATTTGGCATTGATTTGGAGTCAGTGGGTCACATGACACATGGCAAAAAATTCCCATTTTTCCATAAAAATATTAATATAAAATAAAAAAGCTCTAAACGCCCCCAAAAAATAGGTTTGTCCTAATTGTCCAATATAGTAACAATATCTGTGTAGATTTGGTGTGAGTGAGTCACATGACCTGGAAGCTATCGAATAAATTTTAAATATCTGCTCTTGAAATACTGGTTAAATTAAAATTTTTTCATTAGCAGTCAAAATATGCATGCTGTATGATACCCTAATTTCTACCTTGTATGATAGGCATAATTGTCATTAATATGGGCATGTCAGCACAACTATACTAAGCTAACATTTGGTTTATGTCATTCAGACGGTAATTTATTAATGATCCCTCAGTGAGACCACTGCCGTTACAAACGGGGGCTCGGAGGTGAGCTAACTGGCATCCTGCAACCAGCGCCGGGGGAAACTGTGTAAGGAGACCCAGGAGTCCTGAGTGGGGCATTATTAAGCTGTTACATAATTCAACACTGTGAGTGCTGACTGAGCAGGTAAATGTAATTGTAACAAACATGTCTGACTTCCATTCAGTGATCTGTAACATTTAAAGGAATTGTGAAGACAAGTTTAGCCCAGTGTGCATCGTAGCAAAATGCAGTTTTGGAGCTGCAGTAAGCAAACTCTGGTATAAAATTCACGCTGGGAACAGAAACTATAATACTGATTCATGACTATATGGGTAACACAAATCCTAATAGCCCCTGATGATTTGACATTTGCGCATGCACAAAACCTTGGTGTAGTTTTGGTCAACTAGATTTGATTCTATGTTCATGATGTTGATGTGATTCGGGCATGCAAGTGCCATGTCCTTTCAAAGTTGGAATAATGTGACTTGCTCCTGGTAGAGCTTTCCCTGTGCTTAAATAAACTACTGCAGAATGTATATGCACATCATGTTTTTGACAATCAAAGTCATCTCATCATCAAATAAACAGCAACAAAAACACAGTAAATGGAAAAAAAAAATTTCAGAACACTGTTAGTGTGAGAGCATTAAAGTGATATCTTTATTCATATTGTTATCTTTACTTAAATTAATTGTTGTTTATATAATCTATATAATCTATATTAACAGTATGCCTTATTGTTCATTATTAATGAAGCATTTACTTTATAGCTTTGTGTCTGTATGTGTGATAAAGGACAGTGATCGAATCCTGTCCAATGATCTAAATAAAGGACTTTTTTCTGGTGAATATCCATTGAACACATTCACAGCCACACATACACACCCATAATCACACATAAAGAATAAAGTTTCAGAGGAAATGACTTGTTGTTTGTGTAGTCAATTTGACTACTTTTGACTCTTTGCATCTTACTTTTGATCTACAATTTGCCACGACATTAGTAATACAAAAAATACTGTTATTTTTACTATAAAATTTTGTAAACCTAAACCAATTTTGCTGTAAAAAACAGACTGCTTATCTTTAAAAGTAAAGGTGAAATACCATCATGTGTTATACAATCTTTCAATATAACAAACCTAGAATTATTTTTTACATTAAATATTTTAAATATACAGACATTACTTGTAAACCAGACATTTATTTAATTAAAAAAACTTCATACCACTGATAATTTGTTGAAAAGATATATTTGTTAGTTAAATCAGATTATGTCCCAGTAGAAAGCTGTCAAATTATGCAATTTTATAGTGTTACCTTCTGAAAAATGTGTTGCTATGTAAACAAACTTTACTGTTTTCATTAATTGATTATTTTTAAAGGTTAATGCAAAGGTTCATCAGGGCTGTGTGTGTATTCATACAAAAGTGGTTGTTTTATTGGAGGTATATGTAAGTAATAATACTAAGTACTAATACACTTATTACCAAGTAAACAGTAGATACTCATTAGTAAGTAGTGTATTCTTTTGGTAAGCACAATATTTACATACACACAGCTCTGTCTTACTATATGTGTGAGGACCTTCCATTCACATAATTAGTACTACAGCTAATTAATTCTATGCCTAAACCTAAACCTAACCTAACCTTAACCTCACTAACCAACCAACTAAACCAGCTTTTAAAAAAAAATGTTCATTAAAAATTAGTTTCCCTTATAAGGACCAGCCAGATGTCCCAACAAGGTCAAAATTGTGAAATATTCCTATCTTTGTGGGGACCGCTGTCCTCACAAAGATATAAAAACCTTTGTTGCAGGTGTGTATGACTCATATTGTATGTACCTGTTGACTACATTGCATTATGTGGAGTTGGATAGATGAAGTACATCTGTATGCTTACTCCTTCCTCCAAATGGTCCATTCTCAGCTCTGCCATCAAATCAGCATAAACTTTCTCCTACTTTCTGTTACTTAGTTCAGAAGCATGAATATATCAGTGATGTCAGTTTCATCTTGATTAGTTAGTTTGCATAGTGATTGTGCTTTGTACATGATTATCTGTTTTATCATTTCTGATCTGGTCATTCACATGTCTTATATAAAACAATACTCTTGGTTTAGGCACAAGAAATATATTATACTTGTTATAATATAAATATGATATTCTTAGTTCTGTCGTTTGAATTTCTTTTTCACTGAGATGTGAGTTAAATTTGGAAACTTGTTCATAATAGGCCTAAGTAACTTATGTTTTTTGTATATTTAATGCCACTTTAGTGATCTGTTGTTTTGTTTGTTTGTTTGTTTGTTTGTTTTTAGGGGGAGGGTTGTTGTTTTTGCCCTTTGGTTAAAGAAAAATACTTTTACAGGTTTTGCAGCTGTGAAAGTATTATAGTATTTCACAGTAAATATGATTGTAGGAAAATGCTGATATATAGGGTATAGCAATACTGTTATTGGCTACAGTACATAGCTGTTTAACATCTGCCAGCATTTTACCATAAAATGCCCAGAAAATAATGTTTAATGCACAGCAATACTGCATATTTAACAGTAATAATATATAAGCAAACAAGTTCGGCTGTTACTTTTACAGTTACAGTTTTTGAAAAATGGTTAGCAGGAACCATATAAACTAGGAAAAAGTACCAAGCATTAGGAAAGAAAGTAATGTATACAATTGTTATTGTACTTACAAAGTGGATTTATTGTAGTCTTCTTAGAAATCTTCAACATTCAGCTCACACAACAGCTGTAATAATCGACATGAACTCTTTTACTGCTCAGAAAATAAGTATAGTGATGAAATCATTTAAATCATTTCTTGGTTATCACAAAGCATTGCATCCCTCCCACTCAGATGACAAATCTGTAAGAAATAGTAACACTAATATTGTGAAACTTACAAGAGACAAGTTCTCTCTAAGTTCCTGTTCTCTCTCCCTCTCTCTCTCTCTCTTTCTCTCTCTCTCTCTCGTTCTCTCTTGCTCTTGCTCTCTCAGAAACTTTGCAATTCCCTGTTTATGAGAAACTGGTATTAATCTATTGATAAGTGTTTTGCAGTATGTTGTACAGATGGACACAGTGCTGTCACGAACACCAACACAGCAAGCTTCAGTAAGGGGGAAAAACAGTAATGACCTTACAATTATATACTGCATAATCCTTTACCCTCATACAGCATGCAATAGTTTTCAGCTATTGTTTACATGTTTTGTAATTGTTTCAAGTACAAATCAACTGGAAATAAATGCAATATTGCATTTTGCATTAAACAATTTATTTACTGATTAATAAAATACATGTTAAAATGTGTAGTTAATTGGTGGTGTAAAGAACGTAAGTGTTCAAGGGTCCATCCTCTCCATGGCAATCTATAATAAGGGAGAAAGATAGACATGAGATGTTACCATGATTGTCTGCTATAAAGACTTGTACAGTATGTACAGTCTGTAAGAATGTACAGTATGAATCACATATAGTTTTATACAGAAATCATTATCATGTTACTATGAAATTAGAGGTACACACAACTGCAAACACCTTAGAAAATGTAATTCCTCAAGATATCAGTAATGTGTTGTGCAACTACTGGCTCCTCACAATATGTAGCTCTCTAAAATTTGGCCCCTCCATGTCAATGAAGAAACACGTGTCAGTGTCACTGTCCCCTAAGTTTAGCTCAAAAAGAGATGTGATTCCTGGAGTTATCACTCACCTTCTAATCAGGATGTAAAGTCAGTCAAGGAGAAAAAACACACAAACATGTACATATTATGAGCACTATGAACACACACACGCACACACACACACACACGCACGCACACGCACACACACACATATATATATATATGCTTGTATGTATGTACCAAATGTGCCTTTCGTATTCCAATAACAGGAACGTGATTAACTGAGGGATAAATCCCGCTAGCCAACATTAAGTGGAGTGAACTGAATTAGCTCAGATTTTGTACTAGATGTTGTAGATGTTGAATTAGCTTAGATGATGTAGCTAACTAGTTAGCACTTAGCATAGTTTCTGTAGTAGTTTGCTTGTAAATACATATTAGTACATAGTATATTACAAAGATACCATGGAGATAATGTTTATATAAGAGTGTCTAATGGACTAAATGAGATTGCTATTGCTTTTAATGACTCCTCTTTACCCTCGGTATTTTCCACATATACTCCAATGATGTAAGAATTGCTACAAACTTTACCATATTTAAATAATATTTACCTTATAACTGCATCCAGTCACATATTTATAGAAAATGATAACATAATCACATTATAACTCATTGTAGCTTCCATGCTAGGGCCCTGGCTAGAGACAGCAATGTTTGTTGGTGTATTTGCTGCTTCTCAGCCAAACTCCTCTGCCTTGCGACTTGGCTTTAGAACTTAGTTATTTTTAATGTTTTTATTTAAAATATATTTTTTTTATTTGAAGTTGACATTTTTTAAAGTGCATTACCCTTCTGGGCCACTGTAAAATTCCCATAATTACTCACAGTTTCTGAAATAAAATGTGCATCAGTGATATCCAGGGAGATGCCTTTTCATGTGGCAGCAAAGATATTCATGCATTTTGGGAAAATTATTTTGGGAAAAAGAAACAGATACTGAAACAGATTTTTTTATTTACTCGAAAATAGTGCATCAAAATGGCCCCTAAATTACACTGATGACATTTAACCAGATTCTTTTTCACATGATACCAGAGAATTATGAGTAACTTCAGAGGAACAGCTACTCAAGCCCAGCCTATTTGCATATAAAGCCATTTAATTTATATGACTAAGTATTCATTTATTTATTTGCCAAAAGTTGCTATGCTAATAATCTGCCTTGTGCCCTTTCACGGTATAGCCTACCATTTGTTAAACTGTAGCTAATCTACTTATTTGCCCAAATTAAGCTTTTCAAATCAATGTCAAAATCCACATAAATCTTTGGGTTTTCTCTGTTAAAACAGAGTCAGTACATTGCGTTTCTGCATTTAATGTGACAAGAACACGCCAATAGCAGCTCATTAACGGTAAGCTGTTAAAACACTGTTAGATAAAATTATTGTAATTCTGAGCAAGATCATCTAGGATTGACTATGTATTGCCCTGATGCAATGCAGTGCATCAGTGAAGAACTGCATCAGGCCTTCCTCATTACACTGAACACCCAGTAAAGATTGGAGTAAAAGATAAAAAAAAAAAGATAAAAGAAGAAAGTTTGCATAGTTTTAGCCAGAACTGAGATCAAGCCAAATGACTGGAAGGATTACTTCCGGATAAAGTGAAATGTTCTAACACGCATGTGTGTGTGTGAGCTGTTTGAGCATTTCATATGTGTGTGTGGGCTCGTTTCACATGTATCTGTTTGAGTTTTTCATGTGTGTGTGTAAAAAAGTATTTTGTGAGTGTGTGTGTGTGTGTGTGTGTGTGTGTGTGTGTGTGTGTGTGTGTTAATTTCACTTGTATCTGTATGAGCATTTAATGTCTGTATATATGCGTTTTTCATGTGTCTATATGAGCTTTTCACAAATACTGTGTGTGTGTGAGTTTTCAGTAGTGTGGATGCGTGTGTGAAAGTTTCACATGTAAATGCATATGCGTTTCATTTGTGTTTGTGTAACAAAAGTCTGAAATATTTCCTAAACAACCCCCCATACAAAATAATTTATTATTAAAGGCCACGTGCACAAAATACACACATTAGGGTGTGATGATTAGGTAGCCATTTAATTACTATCAGCAACCCTGTTCCTGAGACCAACTGTGCAGAAAAAAGCAAAACAGTGAACAAAAGAGAAACATATTTTCAAAACATACTTCTATCATTAATCAAGCATTTCTAAGCCCAGGGAAAAAGCAAAGTTTAAAGTATCTTTTACTGTAAGTAGACCACTATCAATATCAGTGGTAGTTCAGTGGCTAAGATGTTGAACTTGTGATTGGCAGCTCATCAGCTCAAATCCCAACACTGAGACATGTGACAAATGTGACATATGAAAGTTGCTCTGGATAAGGTGGTTTGCCAAATGACAAATTATAATAAATTACTATGAATGCAGAAATATTCATTATTTTATCCTATTGAGTATTATGTTCTTATAAGCATTAAGAACCTCTATGATCTCTGTTATTGAAAAAGTAGGCAAAGTAGCTTCAGGGTCCTGTTTTTGTGTTTAGAACCTGATGTGGTCTATGGCTGAATATTAACTGAAGCACTTGAACTATGTATGCAAGATTTTGTGTAGTGTCAGTTTGCATATTTGCATGAATGAGCTTAGTACTATTCAAGCCATTTAGTGTATGTAACATATTTAATAAACCATTTCACTAAACTGTGTCAGCAGGGGTAATGTTGAGTTTGAGGTTAACAAACTGCTGATCTGCACCTGTGCATCAATAACACTGCACAACAAAGTTTTTGCTTCTTGAACACTGTTGGGTGTTTCTTATAGAGTTTTGGGTGCTCACATTTGCAAAAAGTGGCTATGATTGAGTTACTGTAGCCTTCCTGCCAGATTGAACCAGTCTAGTCATTCTCCTCTAACCATTCTCATCAAGAAAGGGTTTCTGTCTACATAAATATTTTGTTTTTCACACAATTTGATGTAAACTCGAGACTGTTGTGCATGAAAATTAGGAGATCAGAAATTCCAGAAATACTCATACCTGCCCATCTGGGACCAATATGTTTATGTTTGATATGTAAAATTAAATAGATGGGGAAGATAGATATTATCATACAATGATAGATAGATAGATAGATAGATAGATAGATAGATAGATAGATAGACAGAATTAGAATGTTAGCATGCTAGCCATTTTCCATAAGCACCTTAGCATTAGCATGTTAGCCATTAGTATGTTAGCTGTTAGCCATACCACAGGTATTCCTAAAAAAGTGGCCAGTACATATGGGGCGTTACTCATAAAGTGGCCAGGTGTTCTTAATTAAATGGCTGGTATGTGCAGGTGTTCCTAATAAAGTGGCTGGTATGTGCTGGTGTTCCTAATTAAATGGCTGGTATGTGCAGGTGTTACCAATAAAGTGCCCAGTATGTGCAGGTGTTCCTAATAAAGTGGCAGGTATGTGTAGGCATTGGTAATAAAGTGACTGGTACATGGGTTAATTGGCCCAATGCTTCCTGCTACTCACAAAGGGCTACTTTAAGAAATAAAACACAACAAGACATGAAGTTATTAAAAAAAAAATAAACAATGACAGGAGTGGAGGAGTGGAAAATGCATGAGTAATTTTCATTCATTACTATACTTTTTACTCCTTACATTTCTGTTTAGACCTGACCAAAGTACTCATTACAAATCTCAAAGGCCTCTTCTCTCATCCAGCCAGAGTACATGCTATATATCTATCAAATGAATTGGCTCAGATTAGCATCCAATCACTTTCATCAATGTACAAATGTTTTTTTAGAAATCAAAAATCACACTAATTAGTCATCTGCTCTGACATTCTTATGCTACACAATGTAGTTAAATCTATAGCTATCTGTGAACATCTGGAGATATATAAGTCACTGGACTGCTGTGTAGAACTTGAGGATGAGCACCCCGGCCCAAACCACTAAAATATAAGCCACTACTGGTGGTATAACCACTAAAAGATTCATATAAAAAGAGAAAACTGTTTCACCTCCCTAGAGAACACAGGTATGTTTTGCTAATTTGCCAACATTAACTGACTATATTTAATTAAGCTATGCTTTGCTAATGCCAGGTTACACTAACATTAATTCCACAAATACAAAAATAAGTTGGCTATGCAGAAAGTCAAATACTAAGGTATTTAGTCAATACTAAAGTTCAAAGGTCAAGGTCAAATACTAAGGGTAAAGACTGGGTATTTTCAAGATATTTTACTAACATTCATCTTGTATAAGAGCACCAAACTTGTAAAGATTGAATGAGGTTTTCATGTAAAATAGTGTAACTGCTTTAAAATGAAAATCATCTTCTAATAGTTTTAGTTAAGTTATAAATGTTACTTTATATTTATGAAAACATGATATTTACATAATGCCACTGATTTTAAATATTTAAAACTGAAAACTATTTGAAACTTTGTACTCTGACTTGAGTGCATGTTTGGTTCAATACTTTTACTTTTAATTATATATTCACTTAAATATGATTTATCAGTACTTTGTCTCCACCTGGTAATAAACCTTGTGTCTTGAGAGCCATCTGGCTAGTGCCACCAATATATCAGGGCTTCTCACATTGTACATTATGTCTTTGTCAATATAAAAGATAGCGGTTGGATGATAACATCAACCCTGATGTTTAAAACAAAAGGGATCTTTTTGGGCAATTTACTGTGTTCGGATGTCTTAAGATAAGAGAAAATCTGAAGGTCTGAGAGTGTCCATTGACAAAAAAAACCTTTCTGATGATCCATTTTGCCATGGCTAGCTTTGATCCTACAACATATTCATAGCACAGTTCTTTTACTCTGTCAGAGTTCCTTGCAAATAGCACTCTGTACAGCTGCTTCATTCTGATTCGATGCCATTGAAGGAGATGGGACAATGCTGACAAACTGACCCAGCTGAGATTACTGGATGTGGTGATGTCTGAGAGAATATGATTTTTATGTACTGTCAATTAAATGCTGCTGTTTGCCAAGACCATATTAACAATATGTTCCTCCTGCTACGGGGTAAAGAGCTGGTTTCTTCCACCAGCAAGTGGCAGTCTTTCAATTTTGCATAACAATGATGTGAACGTTTAGGGTGTAATATGTTTTGCAGCATGAAATAAAATGTTGTACATTTACTGTAATTTTTATGTGTATACAATATATATTATAGATATACCATAGATACGGTAGTGTCGCGACTCTGTCCCTCTACGCTGCACGGCAGGCTCGTGTGCTCTCGCAGCCTCCGTCGCGCTCAGCGCAGAAGCGTCACTTCCGCATCATGCTGCGAACTACACGGAACTACAACTCTCGTGCGCATGCTCTTCCAGCGAGGTTTCGTGACCAAGTGATTCCCGGTGTTTCAAATCGTTGACAATCAGCGGCGTATTTAAGGACGCCCGT
>JAQMYM010005093.1:0-11292 GCA_030014255.1 Parauchenoglanis ngamensis
CCGACATGGTTGTTTAAGAAATGAGAAGCTACTCACTGCATCAGTTAGGGGTAAATAACTTGTTGCCAGCTGAAACATAACATCCATGCAGTAATTACCAATTGGAGGCTCTTACCTATTTGCTTTGTTAAATCCAAGTGGTGACCTTTTTGTTTGGACAGTAGAATGCATACAAAACCATATGTACTGATGAAGACTTTCACTGAAAGAGTAAACACAGAAAATGTCAGATTGAAACACTTGTCAACCAATAACACATGTAGCTAATCTCTACATGTGTTATTGGTTGACAAGTGTTCCAATCTGTGTTCCTACATTCAAAGGAAATGTAGGTATTTATAATACAAAAAAAAATGGTATAAATGGTATTTTAATTTATTGCAAATAAATGGTATTTCACAAATGTGTGCAGGCTGCTCGAACACATGTCAGCGCGCTTATTTGCATCCAGACATGCCCTCAATTAACCTCAATTAACTCTGTCTTATCAAATTGCATATCTGCTGGAATCAGATCACTTTGCAGTAAAGGCAAAAATTGAAATCCACAACATTGAAATGACAAGTTATTGGAAGCTTAACACCCAATGTTTACTGATCAACTCCACTGCACTAAACATTAAAAAAGACATACAAAGAATAAAAGAGCTTTAACAAATTGGAGACGAACAGGAAATACTGAAAAGTAGAATGAGCTCCCTTTTCAGAGGACACTGTAAAGAATTAAACATGCAGAAAAACAGATACTACGATGATGTATAACTTAATAAAATTATATAATAAAAGAGATAAACGTGACAAAGAGGAAGAGAGACTCAGCTTTATGGAAAAAAAAGAACCAACAAAATTAAATGATGAAATATTCTGTGAAACTCATATTCAAGCAGGTTTAGAAGCTGATCGGATGGTGAATAGGCAAAATATACTGAAAGCACACAGAAGGAGAACTGAAGATAGCTGCAGAACTGCAATCAAAAACTCGGAGGGAAACATACTAGAGAAGGAAGCGAAGAGAAGAGATACAGAAAATCTGCGAGAATACATCCAACAAATTAACTATTGATGAAAATAAATTAAAGCAATTCCTAAATGATAAACCAATTACAGAAAACAAATGTAGAACATTTATTTCAAACGATAACATTTATGGAAATAAGAGATAAAATTCTACATCTGAACAAGAGTAAATCACCAGGACCAGATGGAGTTCTATCAGATGTTTAAAGATGACATTACTGATTTATAATCAAAGTTATATTGTGAATCCTGAGTTCAAATCAAATGGGAACAGTGTGTTAACCCAGCTAATTCAAAGAGTCATCAAACAAGATCCCCTCTAAGTGCGACTCTACATGCTTTGGCAATCATCCCACTTATAATGTAAATCAAACAAGATTATGAAAAAGGTATACAGTTACGAAATGGGTCACAGGTCAAAGTTACAACATACGTAGACAATGAAACACTTTTTATAAAAAAATCAAAAGGAACTGGAACTCGCATACAAACATTTCAAACTCCACAAACTGGCGCTAAAAAAAATCAGGATTAAACAAAGTGTACAGACTGGAGAATCAACACCATTTCAGTTGGAAATAGAACCAAAAGAAGAAATAAAAATACTAGCCATCACAATCTCGAATCAAGATGCCAGAGACAAAACTTGGAAGGATATGGAGCAATAAATAAAAACTGAACTAGAAAAGCCATTAAAAAAACAAATGATTATGACATACCTTTAACCAAGCAAGGTATGAATTATTCCTCTGCATTTAACCCATCCAAGTAGTGAACACACACAAGTGAGAAGTGCACACACACGGATTAGAAGACACGGATAAAGAAAAAAGGAAGAGCAAGACAGTCAATACTGTACCACAGGTTAATATACTGTGATTTTACTGAGAAATATCAAGAAGTTGGCATTGATTGGGTATTGGGCATTGATAACATGGGAAATAAAGAAATTTATGAGGAAATAGAGGATCTGCCAAGTTACAAAAACTCTCTCATATTGGTTTTTAAGGGGGAATATGTTGATGTTTTGGTGGTGGGGGGAGCTACGACCCTGTCATATGAAAAGGTTGTGCTATTGACATTGCTCTTCCTCGTCCTCGGGCGGTGCTATGCATCTGTGTGTGCATGCAGTTACAGATCGCTGAACCTCTGGCAATGGGCCAATTTTATGCTAGAACTTTGGATTGCACCTGTACATAATGTACATAGTTCAATGGCAGTCTGGGTAAATACGGTAGGGGGAAGAAGCCTTTTGTTGTTGTTGTACTTCTCTCCTGTTTTTCACATAGGGAGACAGGTAAGACGCTTGTATTTTATGTTTGTTTTAGGGAAGTTAAGCGGTTCAGTTCTAGTTTGTTGGGCCTGTGGGGCCTGCTGGAGGTTTGCACCAGTAAAGTGAGACCAGTGAGCTGTGATGGAGGGTGGAGTCAGATACAGTAAGAGGAGAGTAAATACTGAGCATCCAGCAGGTGTGAATTAAAAAATGGGTTTGTCATCATGATGGTATAAAAGGGCAGTTCAGAAGCATTGTACGGCTCATCTTTTGTTTTAGCCTCGCTTTTTTCACTCTTTTTTTTAACGCTTTTTTTACTCTAATAAAGTTCACTTTTCTGCAACTTCAACCTTTTTGTCCCAAGACAAGGTTTGCCCAAGACTTCTGCACGTTAATACACACGCACACGCGCGCGCTCTCCCCCTCTCTTTCTGTCCCTGTCTCCAAAGCTGTGCTTTACACGGGCCAAAAGGGCCTCGTTTTCGAACACTACGCGACACTGGGCCGGTGTAAACACATCCGGGGCATTGCCAGGACTCTCCTCGAACACGGCACAGAGGGCTTACAGAGGACACGCCACTTTCTGGCCCGTTTTTACACACGACATCGCACGAAATGCACAGCAGGAGCGCCGAGCATGCCGCTTTCACTTGCCGTGCCGGGCCTCGGCAGAGACGGGAAAGCCCGTTCTCGCGAAACGTGTGCATGCACGCTTTGGATCGTGTCTCGAGAAGCCCAAGAAGGGAGCGCCAAGCAGCCCGCCGCCGCCAACAAGTCCCCTAACAAGGCGAAGCAGCCCGCCGCCGCCGCCGCTGAGAAAGCCACCAAGAGCCCCAAGAAGGAGGAAAAACCGGCGACCCCTGAAAAGGCAGCCAAGAGCCCCAAAAGCCGAAGAAGAAGTAAACATGTTTGTGTGTTTCATGTTTTCTTCACCTAAACCGCTCTTTTAAGAGCCGCCCATGTTTTCTTTCAAACGAGCAGTGTTCCATATTCTCTTATGACGTAATGATGACTAAAAGGCCATTTCCTGTAGAGAGCATATACATAGTGGGCGCGGCGCGGCCAGTTTCAGTCCGCTGCTTCACTTTAATGCAGATAGGTCTCATGAGGTCAAACGAATACACAAAAACGTTAGTGTAGTAAACCTAATGCGGAATTAGTATAACTGAGCGGCGTGGGTTTGCTTAGATTTTCATTTTTATATGTAGGCTTGGGTTAGAAAGAGTTTTTTTTATTTGATAAGTGAACAGGAATAATTTTATGGTGGATTATTACATCTTTGTAAATGTAAATAATTTAACGACTGGTTAATTGAGTGAATTATAATGTGCGACATGGCAGCCAACGATATCGTCACATTCTGGCTCCAGATCAGAAGAGGCCTTTCACGCTTACCTGGGTTCCACTCGGCCGAGATCGACGACCAATGCTTCACCACATCATGTGCGGGAGATGCTGTGAATGGTCCTGTGGGAAACCCCGCCATCGGAGAGCTGCAGGACAACAAAGTGGACAAGGACTCAGAGGCAGAATTGTACCAGGACGGGAGGACTGAGGAGGTGGACTGGGAGACCAGAAGCCGAGCTTTCACGTGGTGTCAGAGCTTTTTGTCTGGGGCGTGGAAGACCATCACTCAGGAGGATTTTGAGATCAGCATCGTAAATGGTGGACTCAGCAATCTGCTCTACAAGTGCAGCTTACCCGATCATGTGAATCCCATCGGGGCTGAGCCTTCACAGGTGCTGCTGCACATCTATGATGCCATTTTACAGGGAGTGGGCTCCTTGGTGCCTGAGAGTGTGCTGTTTTCCATTCTAGCGGAGCGTGAGCTGGGTCCTCGTCTCTATGGCATCTTTCCGGAGGGACGTTTAGAAGAATATCGTCTGAGTAAGAGCCTTTGCACAGAGCACCTGCAACACCCAGCCATCTCGGCTGAAATAGCCAATAAGATGGCCAGATTCCACCGTATGGTCATGCCCTTCAATAAGGAGCCCAGATGGCTGTTTGAGACCATGGAGAGGTACATGGAGCAAATCAGCAATATGACTTTTGTGTGCAAAGCACACATCAAGAAGTTCAAGAAGCTGATGAAGTTCGATCTTCCGGCTGAGCTGGTGAATCTGAGAGCACTGCTGGCAGAGACTCCTTCACCTGTGGTCTTCAGTCACAATGATTTACAAGAAGGAAATATCCTGCTGTTGGACAGCCGAGATCAGGATTCCTCCGATAAACTAATGTTTATCGACTTTGAGTACAGCAGCTATAATTACAGGGGATTTGACTTTGGGAATCACTTCTGTGAGTGGATGTATGACTACACATATGACAAGTGGCCTTTTTTTAAAGCAAACCTGGACAACTATCCAACCAGAGAACAGCAGCAGCACTTCTTCAGAAGCTACTTGTCCGAGAGTAAAGACACAGTATGTGAAGACCAAGCCATGATGGAACAGATGATCATTGAAGCGAACAGGTTTGCACTTGCCTCTCATTTCTTCTGGGGTCTGTGGTCCATTATTCAAGCCAGGATTTCCAAGATTGAATTTGGATACATGAATTATGCCCAGCACAGATTCGATTCATACTTCAAGCAGAAAAAGCTCTTTGCCTAATTAAAAGTTTGTTAATTAAATATCTCTGCTTAAAAGAAAAATACTACAACTCTTTGACGACTCTTTGCTTTTTTATTTTTCTTTAATGGTAGTTCCAGGTACAATGTGTGTAGTTTTATAAGGAAATGAGCTGTATGTTTTACTGATCAGCTGGGTGAATCTGACAGTTCTGGCTACGTTGACTGTTGCACTTGCTTCTTTTTTTGCAGTAAAGAAGCCTCCATTATGTTTTTTTTTGTGAAGTGGTCAAAAAAATATGACTCTTTCATAAATTAAATCATCTGCTATGTGTAGGTTATCCGATTATAATGTGCGGTGATTTAAATA
Organism: Parauchenoglanis ngamensis; assembly: GCA_030014255.1. Lineage (NCBI taxonomy): Eukaryota > Metazoa > Chordata > Actinopteri > Siluriformes > Auchenoglanididae > Parauchenoglanis > Parauchenoglanis ngamensis. Next base: position 5,229 of record JAQMYM010005093.1, read on the forward strand.
CAATAACACAGACTCATGATAAATGTCCAGGTTCAGGAAAAAGCATGAGAGAAGGAATTCTAAGGAAATTGTCTCTGCCTGACAATCTGATGGATGAGATGGATGGACTGCACTTGCACTTTACTCTAATCTACCTCGTCATATACTGAATAAATAGTAATATAATAAATAAATACCAGATGACTGTACATGTGCTATGTGCTAGGCATAAATCTTATGCTGCTAATGTTTTCCATATGCAATATTATATACTCTAAATGACTTTTCATATTCCTCAATTTCCAAATGTTGAAATGGTTGTTCACATGCAATTTCTTACATGCAACACTCTACTCACACTGTTAAATGTACAACACTCTGCTGCCGGATGCGGCCTTGCTCACCAAGGCAAAATATGTGTACATATATGTGTACATGTTTTGCTGGTATATATTTTTTTCTGAATACTTCAGCTTAATAAAAGTACATATTTAATTTATACATCGTTCCAAGTTCTGATATTTCTAAATCAATTTCATAACGTTCACTGGCCGAGTTTCAAAAATGAAATTAACTTTTGTTTTTAATAAAATCCCACCAGCACGCGGCTGAATGAATCGGTTCCTGAACCGGCACAGTGTTCATTCACAGCAGAGTATTAAAGCCTCATTGAAAAAGTGATCTGAATGAATCGATTCCTGAACTGTGATTCCTCAGTGATTCTCGCGTTTATTAAACAGGTTCTGCGCCTTCACGCGCAAAGTATTAAAGCCTCATTGATAAAGTGAGCACTTTCACTCACATTCACCTTGGCTTTACTGTATGTACTGTACACTGTCAGTGGGTTTTACATATATATATATATATGAGAGAAATATTACGTATAGGATTTAGCCGGAAACGGTGAGGAGCTCGAGCGGATCTGACCGGAAACACGTTTGAGAAATTCCAGCATCTGCTCCGATGATTTCATTAAAGGTCAGAGTTCATTACTGGATATTTGTGTTTTGTGCAGTGTTCATGTACATGATGCTCTCGTTTGTCTAGTATCATAAATCCGGAGCGCGCGAGCCTTTTTCCTGTACAGCCGCGCGCTCCGCGATTTAAATCCGTTTTAGAGATCATCCGTAATCATCCGTTTTCTGTACAAAACTATATTTGACTACATTATTAATAAAATAATCATCTTTAAAATAATAATCATCAGACAAAAATAACAGGTCTATGAAGTGAAGAAGTCCGAGGTTAACAGGTCATTTAATATAATCACAATAATCATTAATAATAATCATAAGTGTAATAATCATAAGAGTAATAATAATAATAATAATAATAATAATAATAATAATAATGTGTATAGATGTGATTTAATAATGTTTTTAAAGTTCAATAAATGCATGATTTCCAAACTCAATGTACTGATTGTGAGCATTGCGTTGTTTATAAGTGCGCACTTCCTTAGCACTGTACACGGCTAACAGATGGAGCAATTTGCAAGACTTTTATTCTGCAGACAGGCCATGCCCACTCCCAGAGAACATGTTTCTTCCTATAAAATCATTAGCCAATCGCGGACGTTTAGGGCGTAACGACCACAGACCAATCAGAGGAAGCGTGCTTTTTCTTCGGTCAACCCGCTTGTAATACACGAGTGTGTACTTTTGGGGCACTGTAGAGCATAAGCGAGCTTTAATGTACCCGTTTTACTATACTTATAAGGTCCTCAAAAAAACCTTGTCACATGATTGTCTATGGTCATAGGAAGCCATTACTAGTAAAAACTTGTGAGGTCCGGGATTTTGGACCTCACAAGCCAAAATGACCCGCCAGGAAGGCGGAATCTCTAGCGTTGGACCTCATAAGTATAGTAAAACGAGAACACACACACACACACACACACACACACACACACACGCACACACACGCACACACACACACACACTTCTCCTCACAGAAAACTTCACCACATCAATGAGTATTTTTGTTATACGAATTTAATCAACACTTTCTGACCAATCAGAATGTAACTGTACATGTATTATAACTAATTGTTTTTTGTTGTTATATTTACACTATGAGAAATCCATCTGTACAAGGAAAATAATAGATTCCTATTTTATGTGAAAGGTGGCTCAGTAGACAGCTACGCAAAACTGGGGAAAACTACACTTTAATCGGGGGTAAATATTCTCTACAATAATACATAAAAGAGTTTAATTGCAGACATTCTTATGTACATCAGCATGAAGATGTCATGATGTGTCTTATCAACTGAAGCTGCAGTAAACAGCAATGGCAGCATTTAGAGCTGCAGGTGTGTGTGTGTGTGGGGGTGGGGGGGTGGGGGGGGGTGTTAAGGGAAGAAAGGGAGGAATCGTGAGCCGTAAAGTGGTGAGAGAACAAAATAGATAGGAGGATAATTCATGAGACACCTCTTTATACTCTAAACAAGCTCACACACAAATTCACACTCCGCACATCCTCCACTCATTGCTCCTCTAACGCAGGACTCGTCACCCTCTTTGTCACTGCATGTCATCAAAAATGACATTCATCCGTAAGAGCTTCTCGACCTTTATCCTACTGAAGAGAGAGTGAGAGGAACGTGCAGAGAGACATGCTGACACTTATGCTGTGGTTTTTTTTCTCATACAGGAGTCAGAAAGTGTGTGCGTGTGTGTGTGTGTGCTGAAAACACTAATTCACTAATAGCCTTCTACACAGATCAGCTCACTGATTAACTCATGAAAACAGGCCAACAGCAAACACAAAGCTAAATACTGTTCTTAATTCTGATGAGAAAAGTGTTTTTCTTACAATGATGCTAGTTAAACGTTTGATGCTAACATTCTAGCGCTAGCTACACTACAAAGTTAGCCAATTCTCTCCTCTCATGGTTGCTGTGAGCGGCTAAGCGCTGAGATCGATCACTCTGGAAGTGTTTACGTTTCCCTGGGAATCTCAGGTGCTTCACCTTTGACCCAATTCACATAAACTCCATAATCATGAATATGTTTTTAAGGTGAATTTTACCCTTAATGAGTTCAAAACATGAAAAAACTCTAGCAAAAGTGTGACCGTATTAAATAACACAACAAAGAAAATATTATTTATGACGTATATAATTCAGAATTAGCATTCAGTTAGATTTTTGCTCCATGACATGACAATAAACAAGATATTAAAACAATGCATATCAGATTTAATCTTCGCCAGTTAATTGACGATTGTATAACAGTTTGTTAAAATGAATTTGGAGTATTTTAAATTTAATTTTAGATTTTAGAATCTAGGTTTTATTGCCATTGTGTTTCAGACAGAAATTCTCCCGAATAGATGCCTAAAAACTACAAAATTACAAATAAAAATAATAAATATAATTTATTTATAGTCATTTAAATATAATTTAAATGCAAATATAAATTTCATTTATTCATTGTTGAGTCAGGACAGTGCATTATTATAAAACTGTATATTTATTTATATTTATATTTTCAGTATAAAATAAAAAAAAAGTCAACACTTTGGTAAAGACCTTTGCAATAAGTTTAATAACTCAGGTTTTTGATTCTGATTAAAATAAAACAGATTTTTGAGTATTTAAAAAAATAAATGTAGTTTAATGTTTCCACACGTCATTCATATCACGTGATTTATACGTGATCCTGCAACTTCACATGATTCTTACATTAAATCAAAAGTGAATGAATGATCCCATGTGAAGTGTGTACTGTAAGTAATGGCACTCCGCGCTACACAGCAGGTGTTAATCAAGGAGAAGACTCTGTACATGATTTACTGAGCTACGATGTGACGTCATCAACCCCAGGCACGCTATTGGCCACTGCTGTGCACGCGGAGACTGTTCAGATTAATATAAAGGGCGTGAGAGCGTTTCTCTGCTGCTCCAAAGTTTCTGGTGTGTGAACTCAAAAGCGTTACGCAAGATCGCAGCACCCGGTGTTCAATGCACAGCGTCCTGGCGTGATGACGTCATCGTCATTATCGGTCCCGGAGCGGAGCACGGTGCGGATCGTGTTCCTGGGCGCCGCGGGAGTGGGAAAGACGGCGCTGATCGCGCGCGTCTTGCACGACCGCAGTACGAGCTGGACGGCGCCGCGCGCCTGCGCCTGGAGATCCTGGACACGAGCGGCAGCTATGCGTTCCCGACATTGCCTTCGCGCTCGAGTACACGGCGCGCGATCGCGACTCATGCGCGAGGAGATCCTCGAGATCAAAGGCGACGCGTTCGACGCCATCACCGTGGTACACAGTGCTCACACTGGAGACTCCTCCATGCAGGATACACACACACACACACACACACACACACACACGTTTTACTATACTTGTGAGGTCCTTTATATTCCACCAACTTACGAGGCCCACCCTTTCTGATGGTCAGAAAAAAAAGCTATTTGGGTTTTGGCCACTCAGTGGCAGCAGCTACACAAGCATCACTTCAGATTTTGATAACACTCAAATGAGAAAACAGGTAGAACATCGCACATGTGAGGTCCGGCTGCTGATTGGCTGGGGAATCGCCAGTACTCTCTGATTGGCTATGGGCGCTACAAGACCCTGACAAAGTGGGTGGGACCTGCTGTTGCCTTATTGGCTGCTAATATTTGACGGACTGCAAAATTTCCCACCTGCTGCTCCGAGGAAGGGCAGGATATGACGTCTTTCACATTCACTCGCGGATTAAAAGTCTTTTCATCATCTGATAATTCCCGTTGTATAATATTTATGGTAATGCCATATATCAATCGAAAGCACAAAAGATAAAATTTACACATCAAAAGAACACTTTAAATGAGTTGGTGTTGTCTGTTAGCCAAGTACAGAGCCAAGAAACTGCCTTCTTATAAAGCACTCCATCAGTCAGTACATCACGCAGTTTTAAACATGCACTTTGAAAAATATTTAATCACGTCTATATTATTATTACTCTTATGATTATTATTAATGATTATTGTGATTATATTAAATGACCTGTTAACCTCGGACTTCTTCACTTCATAAACCTGTTATTTTTGTCTGATGATTATTATTTTAAAGATGATTATTTTATTAATAATGTAGTCAAATATAGTTTATTACAGAAAATGGATGATAAATCTCTAAAACGGAATTAAATCGGGGAGCGTGCGGCTGTACAGGAAAAAGGCTCGCGCGCTCCGGATTTAAAATACAAGAAAAACGAGAGCATCATGTACATGAACACTACACAAAACACAAATATCCAGTAATGAACACTGACCTTTAATGAAAACATCGGAGCAGAAGCTGGAATTTCCCAAACAATCAACTATGTTAATCTTATATGCTATATTGTCACTGCGCATTAGACAAAATTCATCCTTTGCCCAGGTCATTCTGATTTTAAAATCGACACCATTCAACATCAGTTTTTCCTGAAAAAATGTCACTGTGGATTGGGGATAGCAATTCCACTACATTGCTGGCGTTTGAAAATGCCGCCCGTTTTGTCAACCCGCGATTATCACCAGCTGGGTCAGTCACATCCACATGCCCCGCTGTGTCCTTGTAAAACAAGCCGGCAGAGAAAAGAGTTTTACCGAGTTTTACACCGTATTGCTCAAGGTGATTGTTGAGCTCGTGGACTATCGACATAGTAGTCGAATAATACCCGACACGTATCTTGATTCCTGTTGTCAGCTTGGATTTTTTGTTAGTGAGAAAGAATGTGCTGTCAACATCTCAAAAAGTTTCCCATGTTCTTGGGTAGTGGAATTCGATTAGACCGACCTCCTAGGCACCCTTCAATATTAACGGTCTCACGAGTTTAGTTCTGTACTTTTAAATTTCGCTGTCGGGGTACACACTCCGAGACGAATTGCACAGCAGCGTTACGTAAAACCCTTCACCACTCATAATAGCGCCTGCACCGAATGAGACACGTTTGTGCAGGAACTCTGATTTTTGACACAAAAGGACTAGATGTCAATCACATCTTTTTCGTGAACCCAACTGTTAAATTTTGAAGGCCACCCTAACCATTTCACCAAAACCATACACTTTTTCCCTACTTTCTTTCTTTCTAAAATCTTCTCCACTTTAA
>JAQMYM010005094.1:0-11287 GCA_030014255.1 Parauchenoglanis ngamensis
CTCAACTAAGTAAAGAGAAACAACAGTCCATCATTATCCAGTCTCTTTTAAAGTAATAAAAATAAAGAAAAAAAATTTTTTAGAAGGTGTGTCCAAACTTTTGTCAGGTAGTGTATGTTAATACAGTGGTCTCAGAATGCATTTTGAATATATTTAAATTACCGTCATTGTAATATTCATGTGAAATGTCTGTGTGTGTGTGTGTGTGTGTGTGTGTGTGTGTGTGTGCACGTGCATGTATGTGAGTGTTTTATTATATCACCAATTGTCCCCACTACAGGAATTACTCACAGTTTTGTTCTTGAAGGAACATTTGGCCACTTGTCATGAGGAAAAAAAGGCTTAAATACAAAATCTTTAGTTTTTATTAAAAATTGAAACTAAGCAGTCAAAACATTTCCTTTTTTTGTTTGTGTGCTTAAGGTTAGGGTTAAATGTTAGATGTAGGTTAGGTATGGTGTTGCATCAGTGAGTTGCATTATAATAATATGTCAGTGGAATGTCCTCACAAGGAAAATAAGACAAACATATGTTTTAATATGTTTATCTATAAAAAAAAAGAAATAAGGCAGCTCTTTAAGAATGATTCAGAGCAACCTGTAAAAAAAAGAAGTTACATTTATGTTAGATGTTAGATGACTAAAACTAGCCATATTGTCCACCAAGCTGACCAACATGACTGACGATAAACATTAAAATATTATCAGTTGTAATTATCTCAACCTGCTTTACTATTATCTTAAGCTGACAAGCTGTAGAAAGCAAATACTTCTACATTTGTATCCTAATAAATGTCATTAGTAACACTGAGACCACATTAATGCCTTTCCAGGTGTGTACTTTACAAGAGCACAGGCAAACCAAAACTGAAAGTACATTAATGGAACAGAGAGAAGAAATAAACATACCAGCAGAGAAACACCCTTACACCCACACCCTGTTCATTTACTGCTGAACAATAAGCACTGTGCTCTGTTTAGTGCACAACAACTAATGTCTGATTAAACCAGCTCATCTCTTGCGCTGTTATAGAAATCAAATTTTAATGTCCTTAATTAATTTTTCAACCCAGTATGCTTGTTATGCTTGCATCCCAGTATACTCCCACATGGAGTGATTGATTACCTCATTGAGGGATGAGATTATCAAAGAATCCTCCAGCCTCTGGTCTAGCCCCATTGTCGTGGTGCCCAAGTCCGATGAGAGCCTCTGCTTATGTAACAACTTCTGCAAGCTCGACGAGTTTGACAGTTGTCCCATGCCGTGGGGACGACCTGAGCAGCTGGGGAGAGCCCAATTCATCTCCATCCTCGACCTCACCTAGGGCTACTGGCAGGTTCCCCTCATGCTGTCCTCAAAGCCCAAGTCTGCCTTTAGCACCGCCTCAGGGCACTGGCAGTACCAGGTTCTCCCCTTCGGGCTCCACGAGGCTCTGGCTACATTCCAACACCTCATGGACATGATACTGAGACCCCACTGGAGCTTCGCAACCACATATCTCGACGATGTTGTCATCCACTCGTCAACCTGGGAAGATCACCTTTACCATCTGCAATGAGTCTGTCGGTGAGCTGCGGAGGGCTGGGCTCATGGTTAATCCCAAGAAGTGCCACCTGGGGCTGACAGGGGTCCAGTACCTAGGCTACAGCATCGGCAGTGGCCTGCTTATACCACAAGAGCACAAAGTAGAAGCTGTACACCAATTTCTATGGAGAGACATAAACGTGCCTTCCTAGGGCTGGCTGGGTATTACCTACACTTTGTACCTAATTTTACATCTTTAGCCACCCCCTTCTCAGATCTCACCAGGAAGGGAGAGCCAGAGGCCATGTGCTGAACCCCAGAGGCAGAGGAAGCATTCCAAGTGCTCAAGATGGCACTGACAAGTGCACCTGTGCTCTGGAACCCTGTGGCTACGAGATCAAGCCAGAACAACAGCAACTCTTAGTTCTGGCTGCCCTGGAACAAGGTACCACTTTGGGAGATGAATCCGCACCAGAGGAGCACCTTCCCCTTCACAAGCACGGATTGAGCACCTTGCACCCCTACGTTTGTTTGTTTGTGTTTGCAAACTAAATAAACACCACACTTGGCTTTCATAATCCCTGTCTCCAGCGTCTTTTGTGTTGTCCCAATCACATAGCATATAGTATCATTTTGAAAACTCCTTGAACATAAAATTGTCCACTTAAGCTCTAGCATTTAAAATCTGGCATTTAAAAGGGTTACCTGAAAAGTAAAAAGGGAGAAATTAAAGATTCATCTGAACCACTGCACTGATTGTATAAAATATGTGTATCTTTATGTCAGACCATGGCCTTTTGACTGACAGGCTATTCAGACGTCCCACCCCTCCGCATCAGCCTCTGTCTCATTACGTGAGGTAAAGGTTTCCTAAGCAGTTTAAACACAAGCCTCAACAATATCTATTTATATTTTTACATTTAGAACTACCAATACATTTTCCCTTAGTTGGTGTTTTGATAATGATGGTGGAGAATGCTGTCTAACATGTTTCTCCAAAGTCTGCCTTAGATGTTTAATAGGGATGCAATTCAGTGTGCATCTTACTTAAATGAGCCATAGCAACTTGTGAATTAAGATTTATTCACAGTTTAAATTGTGCTTATGGAGACTGCTATAAAATCTCACTTTAATCTCACTTTAAAAAATACAGTGCATTCTCAAGTATTTGAGCATGTGTAATACTTAAATGTGCTTGTTTAGTGCTGGCAATGAATAAAACAACTAGTGTTTGGCATTACAATTTTAATACAATATTCAATTGATTGACAGTAACATCAGAAATTGAGTCCTCTTCTTCTTCCAACTTATTCCCTGTTTGGGGTCACCACAGCGGATCGTCTGTCGTTTGCTTCATCGATTTTGCTGGGGATTTTCTGCCGGATGCCTGTCCTGACGCAACCCTTCCAATTCATCCAGGCTTTGGACCAGCAACTTATTATTATTATTAATAATAATAATAATAATTATAATAACAATAATATTAAAACAAACAAACAAACAAAACTAACTAACAAACAAAAACCTTTCTGTATTACTTGCTAACAGTTTTTAGTGTGATAATATTTTTAGCCCAGGTCCTAGTAAGCCAGTATCAGAATATAGTTACTGATAGAGACTTCAAAGTACTTATGTAAGTCGCTTTATAAGGGCATCTGCCAAATGCTGTAAATGTAAATGTAAATGCTCATTCTTAGAGCTGCATGAACTGATAAAGTGAGATGTCCATATTAAGCCAAAGACTAACTGGCAAAAATCAAGAAATATTCTGCACCATAAGTGAGGATGCTTGATGCAGCTGCAGGTCTCACAGATGTGAAGTAGGTGGTAACATTCCCATTTCTTCCACAGCAAACAGTTCCAACACTTTGAAGTAAAAATGTAAAGATGTTTTGAAAGTCAGAATTAAATTAAAAACTGCATTGATTACCCTCATGTCAAATTTACTATGGCACATGGCTATCCAAAAACATCATGAAAGCATAACGTTCACTGTGTGAGGAAATTACACTTGGCTTCTAGACATTTTTAGGCAGACTGACTGTTTTTAACATTGTGTTTAAACCCAACATTACTATAAGAAAGATAGCCAAGATGTGTTAAAAAAGGAAAGCCAACATTTCTGTCATATTGGTGTAATATATTTGTTTTTGAATGTACTTGAATATTTAATGTGATGTGAGTATTATTAGCAGAGAAACAACAAGAAGAAACATCACAATATAGTTGAAGTCACTTCCATCAGCTGCGTCAGCCTGGATTGTCACAGTAATTTAAATTTCACAAGAAGTATTTGGGAGGTGGTGTGATGGTGTGGGAAATGTTTTCTTGGCACATGTTGGGCCTGTCAATACCAATCATCATTTGAATGCCACAGCCTATTTGAGTATTGTTGCTGACCATATGACATCCCTTCAAGGCCACAATTTGCCCATCTTCTACTGGCATGATAATACACCATGTCACAAAGCAAAAGTAACCTCAAACTGGTATCATGAACATGACATGAGTTCACTGTTCTTCAGTGGTCTTCTCAGTTACAGGATCTGAATCCAATAGAAGTCTTATCCAGTATAGTGTTCCTAATAAAGTGTTTGGTGAGTGTATATAACCAATCCATCAAGGAATTGGCTCCAGCTTCCCCATGACCTAAATGGATAAAGCGGTATAGATAATGGATGGATGGATTATTATTATTATTATCATTATTATTATTATTATAAGATTTTTTCCCATTTAAACTTACAGTAATGGTCACAGTTGATGCTTGGAGTTGAGTTGGTGACTGTCTCTGAAAGGTGGTAACCGAGGATCTAGAGGAACTGATCTGTCCAACTACATAAACAGTAAAGTCTCCTGCTGGGAGGCTGTTGAAAGTCACCAAATACTGTGTCCTCTTCTAGTGTCCCATTTAAAGAGTCTGAGCTTGAGCCTTTTACCAGAGACACATCTGTAGGCCTCACACTGTCCCCACCGGCCATGGTCACCAACAGGGTGACATTGTTGTCTGAATTAAGGAAAAAATAAAGTAGTAGATTTTGATCACTACCAACCTATTAATATTATGTTCCTGGAAAGTTGTTCACTTACTTGCTGCGGGCCTGCTATTTAATACAGCATAGCTTGGATGAATCCCTTGGGAAAGTTCTACAAAGTCAAAGAGGAAATCAACCTCGCTTTGACCTGGATAGGAAAAAAGTAAATAAATCACACTGAATATTTTCACAACCATTCACAGACCTTTTATTTCCATCATTTGTTTATTCATAGCTAAGAGAGAGCTGAATATAGAACTCATTTTACCAACAACTTTGATGGTGTAGGGTTGTGGTGAGTTAATACTCAAGAGCCACTTTCCAGTCTGGTCAGAGATATTTGGTTGAACTGTATGGAAATTACCAACTTTCTGAATACTCCCCAATGCCCCACTCAGTTCAGCGCTGCTTTGTGAGACTCCTGGGTTATATAATAGCATAATTAGAATATCTTAGCATAGTATTGTATAACATGGATCTTGCATTAGTTTCTGGAGTGCTGTGGTATCTCAGAATGATCAGTTGATTTCACAATCTACACACCTGAGGGACTAGTGATCGTGTAAGTTGGAGAGTTGCCTGTGATATAAATGGTCAGGTTTTGCACAGAAGAATCCACGAAGACTGAGAAGTTTTCAGCTTTGGCTGGGTTTCTTACAGCCTGGAATAGAGTGACCTGAAGAAGCAGAAAAGTGAGTGTTGCTCATTACACATATGGTACACAGTTCTGAGGTGTGCACATCTTCACTGATAACATTACATAATTCAGAAACACAATCCAAAGTTTAATCAGAAACCAAGCATAAGCATTCAAAGAATTGCAGGACTTGGCAAATACCAAAATAGGATTTAAAATTTATATTCTGCAGTTTTGTCCATTCTTATCCATAAAGAGTTTTGGAGGCTGCAGGTTATCTTTCTTACCGAACCAGAGCCATTACAGTTTTTCTCAATTGCTTTGGTACAATTCTCAAATGACAAATAACATTTTCAAAACAACATCAGAGCAGAACATTGCAGGAGATGGTTGTGGCATGCAAGAGGCTTTTCCCCTCTTACATAGCGAGGGAAAATATCAGATGTGAGTGCCCTATTGTGATTGCATTATTTACTAAAGTAGGCAAAGTGACGATGAACTGATTTGTGCATGTCTTGGGAAGCTTATGACAAAGAAAGATCAACTACAACAACTTAAAGCAAAAAATTATCAAAACATTATAGCGATTCCTTTAGTCATCTTGAACTTGATCAGGCAACTGAATGCTTAGAGTCAACATTCTACATTCTACTGTATTCCAGATAATGTAGCTCCACTTATAATAAAAATAATTAGAGAGAAAAAACTAGCACCCTGGTATAACGAGGACATACGAGCCGTAAAACAGACCACTCAAAAAATTAGAACGGAGATGGCGTCAAACTAAATTGGTAATATTTCAGTTAGCATGAGCGCTTAGTGATGCTTTTAGAAAAGCTCTTAGTGCTTCTTGATCAATGTATCTCTCCACCCTAATAAGGATAATGAAGAGTATCCTAGATTCTTATTTAATACTGTAGCAAAAATAACTATGCATAAGACCACCACAGAAACATACACACCACCAATATGTAGTGGCAATGACTTCATGAAGTTTTTTTCAATGGCAAAATTGGAAAAATCTTGGAAAAATTCAGATTATAAATTTCAAGCCAGACAATTTGATAACTAACCCTGTAGATAACCCTGTAGATCCATATCTGATATGTGACTAGAATGTTTTACCCCCTTTTTGACAGACAGAACTAATTGAATTAATTTCTTCATCAAAAACTTCAACCTGTGTACTAGATCCCTTACTTACATGTTTCTTCAAACAGATAACACCAGAAGTAATTACATCTCTTAAAAAAATAATCAGTTCTTCCTTTAGTACTGATTATGTACCTAAATCCTTTAAACTAGCAGTTGTCAAAGCCCTGATTTAAAAACCTGACTTCAACCCCTGTCAGCAGTCCAAATATAGGCCAATATCCAACCTCCCTTTATCTTCTAGGTCTTAGAAAAGGCTATAGTATAGCAGTTATCTGTATAGGAATAACATTAATGAAATGTATCATTCAGTGTTTAGGGCTGCACAGAGACAGCACCTTAATGCAACTTTTGACACCAGTGATCATACTATTCTCCTTGATGGAGTGGAAAATGTTGAATTTAAGGGAACAGCCCTCTTCTACCCAGGTCTTATTTGTCTGACTATTATAAGTAGAAGTAAATGGTGATTTCTCTTCACATACAAAGGTAAAGTCTGGTGTTACACAAGGTTCTGTTTTAGGCCCACTGCTGTGTAATATTATCTGTAAACATGGTATTAGTTTCCACTGTTATGCTGAGGAAACACAGTTGTAGGTTTCAAAAAAGCCAGACAAGAGACCTGGTTTTAGAAAGTTGAGGAATGTGTAAAGTAAATTGGACATTGGATGCATACTAATGGTGGTTAAGTAGTAGCTCAGAGGTTCAGCCATTAGCCTAGTGCTTGGAAGGTTGCGAGTTCAAATCCCAGCACTGCCCTTGAGATTCTGATGTCCTACTTCACATTGGAGTTCTCATCATCATTGAAACCACTCATTTCTGCTGAAAATGGCCCCATATGAACCTAAATATGCACTTAAAAACTGCAAAGATAGCTTTGGCCTGCTGTTGATACAAGCAGTTTTTCTACAATTAATTATTACTACAGTTGCAATGATAACTTTAGGACTTAGAACAGCTTTGCACACAAGTTTCCATAGGTGACCATTTGATAATTTCAACAAAAACTGCATGTGACTCGGATACACACAACGCAGTTTTCAGTGATTCTTTAAATGTCGGCGACATTTAATTGGCTGTACGGCAAAAAAAGTTGAAGACTTACCAACATGCAAACTAATAGACTATGAACTTCCACTGTACCAACTTGGAATGTAACGTTATCTGGAGTGACATCATTTTGTTAAAAGAATTCAACTCTACATTCATTTTCCGAATGAGGGAAATTGACACTTCTTGTGTAACTGGAGGATGCAGGTTGCAGCTGGAAGTGGTCATGGTTACAGCTAGGTGCCTCAACTGAGGTGAAATTGGTTAACCACACATTTCCACTGTCTTGTAAAAAAAGTAAAATAAAAAAAAGAATGTGCTCGGGGCAAAAATGTTATTTCACTCTTGGGTGGGGGGGAGACGATAAACAAAAGTATTTACCAAGAGCAATTCCTGAGTGGGACACAAGAGATGCTGCCAAAAGTACTGTTCTTGCATTAAATGATATATATGTGTATGGATAGTACTATGGTAACAATGCTGCATTTAGAACAAAGTGATCAGGGTTAAATTCTCAGCCAATGCAAGAACTTTCAGTCCCCATTCCAGTGAACCAGGACATACTGATGAAAAGTGGGCTACTGGAACAAGAGAGATGGACTAGGACTTGGAACTGCTGGAATGGTACTATTACAGCAAGCCCAAGGAAAGCACCGAATGTAGGAACTATGGAATGTTCCCTATGAGATGCTTGTATGCTCATATATGCCACAGTAATTGTTTTTTTAAATAATTTTAGTAATTGATTTATTCAATTAATACAAGAACAATTAACAGTACAGTAACTCTGCAGACAGATGAGTCAATACATGAGCAATTGCAATACATGAGGAATTGGAGCCAACACCAGAGGGTCAAAGCACCAGTTACTGGTCGATAGAGACTCTACCTCGAATCCCAAGACTCTAGAATTAGGCAGACCAACCTGAGCACAGCTTGGCACAGAATGCTTGGCACTATACAAGGCTAACAAGGCACTGATAAGCTTCATCAAGAACTCAAGGCAGCAAGGTGATGCACTGTTCCTGCTGCTGTTCTCAGCCACATCACCACAAAGAGTGGTTATGGATACAAGTTCAGAAATGGAGTAACATCAGTGGATGAAGTGGAGAATTGGATGACATCAAGCTGTATGATAAGAGTGAACGGGACAACGACTCACTGATCCACCTCACCAGAATCTACAGTGAGGACATTGGGATGTCATGTGGACGTATGGTGGCTCAGGAGTTTTGAATCAGGACTAAGGGAGTGGGGTTACCAGAGAGAAAAATAGCAGATATACAGGACAGCTACAAGTACCTTGGTATCCTAAAAGCCAATGGGAATCAGGATGAGGTTAGAAGGTGTCCACTAAAGTCCACGATGCTTGAAGTGTTCCTCTACCAAATTTCTTGCATTTGAGCATCTGAAGATGTTGCCCAGAGCACACTAGACACTGTATTCTGAGATCTACATTAGGAAAGTGGCAGAAAACCTGGAAGCAGCCCATCCAAAACACCTGACTGGTGTGTGAAATAAATTGGTTAGCTTTAGTACGGAGAACCTTAAACCTTGAAGGAGACTAAGGATACTTAAAATTGTTTTTTTTTTTTTTTTTTTTTTTTTTTTTTTTATTTCATGTGTAACAGCTCATCAAAGATCTTTTGAGAATGTGACCAAGGGCTGTGTGTAATACCCTACAAGACTTGTCCTCCATCAATCTGGTTATGAAGGGCCATTCAGAGGCAGTGACTCAACTAAAGCAATGGGCTGGGATCATGAAACACCCAGTTCCTCAAGAGAGTGGCATCACTCGTGAAATCATCAGATACAACGTTGACTCAAAACTGGCGCTGTATCAAGACTGAGACAACATTGTAAAGTGGTGGGCCCATGTTATGAGCACTGGGAAATATCCAGCCCTCAGTGGGATTATTAATATAATTTCAGTCTTCCATGGGCCCATGGTAGAGTCCTCGTTTAGCCTCATGGGAGACA
The DNA here is from genome assembly GCA_030014255.1 of Parauchenoglanis ngamensis. Taxonomy (NCBI): domain Eukaryota; kingdom Metazoa; phylum Chordata; class Actinopteri; order Siluriformes; family Auchenoglanididae; genus Parauchenoglanis; species Parauchenoglanis ngamensis. The sequence goes on from JAQMYM010005094.1 coordinate 9,379, forward strand.
TAATTGACCCTAGAATCTCAAATATTCCCCCTTTGTTGCAATTCAGCCAGTAAAATAGGCCATGAAGGCTATGGGCATGAGCGGGACCATTATGTTCAAAAGAGGGATTGAAAAATTTGGACCAGTCAATAGAAGACTGTCAGAACATCAGGTCAGAAGGAAGAAGGGATAAGGAACAAAGAGAGACAAAAGAAAAAGAAGCTCAAGTGAGAAACGCAGCCAAGCAGAGGTGCCGTAAAGCTTTAGAAATCCTACAAATGAAGGAAAAGAAAAAAGTTCTGATGAGATTTTTGGAAATAAAAAAATGTTATTTAATACTTAACATCCGTCTTTCACCTCTTGATTTGACCATATTAAATAGAATGTCTTATCTATTTAAGAATATAACAGGGCTGTCACAGTTATAGATTATGCTTTTTCATTTTTATTTTTAGTTTTGGTAACTCTTTTCACCAAAAGTATGTGCATTCTTAATGTTAAAACTATCATGAATTTCCTCACTACAAAATACTTTTCACCATAGGTCACTCTGTTATAGAAGAGAGTTATTAGTAATCACACTATCTGGTGTCACCCAAATGAGGCCGGGTTCCCTTTTGAGTCTGGTTCCTCTCAAGGTTTCTTACTTATGTCATCTCAGGGAGTTTTTCCTTGCCACTGGCTTTCTCATTAGGGAATAATTTATAATTTATAACCTGAATTTATATATTTCTATAAAGCTGCTTTGTGACAATATCCATTGTTAAAAGCATTATATTAATAAAATTGAATTGAATTTAGTAACATCCATTGGATTCTTAGTTGCAGTAGATTGAGAGCCTAGTGAGGCTGGAATGCACCTTAAAAAGGGATGCCATGCCAAGTGATGCTTACCGCATAACCGAAATTCAGCTGATTGAGCCATATTTGTTTATATAATTTATTTAATTACCAGTGTAGATCTGGAGGTAACTGCAATAATGTCAGTAGCCTGGCGCAGGGTTCCTTTGGTGACCTCAATAGCCTGGCCCTCAGAGGCCTGAGCCAGGTCCTGGTAGATCTGGTTAAGTGGATCGAAAAGCCGAGTGGAGACTTGCTGTTGCCCATCTATGGGCCCGGCACTCCTTCTGCGACGCCGAGAACCAAATGCATTAGTTAGCATGAAGGTTACCTTCAGATTGGGAGAGGAAAATTTTATTAGTGTTTTGCCCACATTATCTAGTCTTTATTTCTATGTGTAATGATCAATAAATAATCATATGTGTATATAAACATTTGCATGCACTCACTTTAGACTTTGTTGTCTCAATCAGTGCTCGCACAGTGCTTTTCAACTTTATATCTTTTGCATCAGCATCGGTGAAAACAAAAATCTCAGTTTGCGGTGGAGATCCAGTAAGGGCGAGCTAGAGCAACAAAAGATGCTTGTACTTAGGTAAGACTGTCTAAATGAAACAGTTATTATATTGGGGTACAGATAAGAACAGGAATTTTGACTGAGTGACTGATTTACAGACAGAGTGACTGACTGACCAATCTCATTGTTGAAAACTACGTGTGGACATTGCTTGGTGGAAAATAGGGTACTAAACTATAGATTGGGTTAATTTAACAAAACACTATGGCTGCCATGATCTTGTTTTACAGCAAATAATCTGAATTGTATCAAATATATTGCCATAAAATTGCAAAATCTTAGTGCAGACAGTGTGGCTTTGATGTAGAGGGCAATTTCTCTTATAAGTTACTTTGCAAAGATTGAGAAAAGGAAAAGTGGATTATGTGGTGGATAATGTCCTCCCATTAGAAATACACTATATTGCCAAAAGTATTGGCTCACCTGCCTTTACACACATATGAACTTAAGTGACATCCCATTCTTAATCCATAGGGTTTAATATGATGTCGGCCCACCCTTTGCAGCTATAAC
>JAQMYM010005095.1:0-11285 GCA_030014255.1 Parauchenoglanis ngamensis
TCTCTCTCTCTCTCTCTCTCTCTCTCTCTCTCTCTCTCTCTCTCTCTCTCTCTCTCTCTCTCTCTCTCTCTCTAGAGTGTAGAGCTTGTTTCCACACTTGGTGCTTCCGAGAGGAATCATGTCCTAGATGCATCCGACTCCAAATGAGAAAAGCTACCAGGAGATGAAATTAGGAAATAATAAAAATAAAAAGTCATGTAATGCTGCTCATTTACTTCCAAGCATACAGCAAAAACCTTATTGAAGTTTATACTTTTGACCAGTATTGGATGCTATTGTCTTCTTTCATGAAACTATTTTATTGTCTTTTCTATCTGCATGTTTCTGAATACTGTGTATTCATAGAAAAATGCTATGCATTAAAAAATTTAATAATTTATTTTTTTTAAATCTTGCATTTCAAATCAATTTTGCTGATTCATGGTGCCCTAAATCACTTCATATTTGTTTTAATTGGTCACCTTTCTCTATGTCTGCATATATATCTATATAATGTATCTATGTCTACGTCTATAATGTTCATGTCTATGTGTGGTGTATGTAGATGAATAAAGTTCAGGAAATATCTATATGAACAGTGTACAATTTACTGTACTTAAAATATAACAACATAAACACACACACACACACACCTCTACTTCAGAGATATTCAGACAGACCTCTTCCAAAGAGTGTTTTGAAGTTCAAAACTATTCTGCAAATGTCGGTTGGCTTATCTGCTGTTTTTATTATTAAAAAAAAGTCAGCTCTTTTTGCATATTTTGGATTGTGTTCCAGCATACTCTAGGTGTTAAAATGCAAAATTAGTCCAGGTCAGCAGGTTTGATACAGTCATTTCAATATTTATTTTTATTTTCCATGTCAACCCTCACCAGTGCCCCTGAATCAGACACTCGGTCCTATACCTAAGCAAAATAATTTTTTCGGTCCCACAACCTACATCATGTTCACCAAACTTCAAACATCATCTACCATGCTAACATAATGCCCTTTCCACATACCCTTCTTTTTACAGTCTGTTGTACATTAATTAACAGATAAGCAGCATAGATAATGGATATGTACTGGCTATAACAAGGAATGTGCAGGTTCACGCCAATGGAATCCTGCAAGGTTAATTATTAAAATAGTTAATACGACTTTGAGTAGAAACATCTGGTCCAACCACACGGGAATCCGGCCACCAAGACATAGATGTAAATTGGTATCTTTAGAGAAACCCATTTCAGTTTGGCACCCTGTATGCGCTGATAAAGTATGAAATAGTATGAAATACACTCACAGTACCCCTGAAGAGATAAAAGGAGGACATGTTGGTGTATGTGTTGGACATGTCGGTGTGTGTGTGTGTGTGTGTGTGTGTGTGTCTGTGTGAACATGCACAGTAAGATATCCAGCTGATTCTCACCAACCTGGCAGTTAGAAGGGATTTACATTTTATTTACATTTAATGAGATAATGTCCCACAGAAATTGGGTCTTTCAAATTATTTGCATTTTACTACTGGGTTTATTTTATTAAATTTCATGGTAAATCGTTACCATGAATTAGGTCTTGAACCTTTCTTATCCTCATATAATATTCGAAAACAGCTGGCTGTGTGATGTATTCCTAGTTCTCTACTCTTACAGTTTACTACCTGGGTTCAACAGCATTTGTTACAAAATTGTGTTTTTTTAAATTCTATTTAAATTTTTGGTGGCAAAATTAAGATGCATTTAAAGCAATTAGTAACATGCTGATATGTAATATAATGTAACTTGTTAATGCATGCTAGAGCCAGCTGGCAAAAGATGACAAAAGATAAAAGAAAAATAATTCCAGAGCCATTAGCAGACATTAAGAGTGATGCGTTTCATGCTTCCGTAAATATAGACTGTAAATTAAAACACAGTGGAAACCAGCAGAAATCTCAAGTTCTAAATGTAGATATACCCCATTACTTCAACAGCAACAACACCACCGATAATAATTATTATAATAATAATGGCCTCGTGTCCTTATTGCTTGACGTGTACAGCAGGAAATGGTGTATTTTTACATAATTACGTAATTTGGTCCAGTTTTTAAAAAATAATTTTACAATCTTTATTTGTTAAATATTAATGAACGTGTTTTTTGGATTAAGAAAATGTGATGTCAGAAGTGGGATTCGAACCCACGCCTCCATTCGGAGACCAGAATCCTCTATTAACCAGAGGAAGGTACAAACCTTGAGTCTGGCGCCTTAGACCGCTCGGCCATCCTGACACTTCGAAACTATTTGAAGGAGACCCGTTATAACTGTACTACCCGTGCCAAAATACAGTAGGGAAATTATATGATTTAACTAAACTTTCAGCTAATCAAGTACTTCATGGAGACATAACTATAGTACTTAACATATTAACTAGGTAATGGGTGAAATGGAGACTAACGTCGATGCTTAGCAAATCAGCCTGTAACAGATTACAGTTAAATATCACTTCATCCACCACATATTTCTGCAGCTGTGCTGTTTTTGGTGCCTTTAATAAAGCGATATATCGATATACGCTAGAGTTACTGTGGTAAAATTCAAGTTTTATGATTTTCCTGTTAGCCGTGTTAGCACCTCTGCAGTTGGCTAAACGTTATTGATTAGTTTATTTAGTCTGCTTTGGCATTTGATCTCTACAGTCGTGGTTCTTTGTAAGCAACACAGTAAAATCAGGAAAGTCTCAGAGACCAGCTAGACCTCCTGACTCTTCTTGCAGAATGATACTAAAACACTAAAGTGCGTCTTTTGCGTTAGTGCCACGTTAAATGTTGCACATGCGGTATTACGTCTGTAGAGGGCACTCCTTGGTGTTTTTAAACCGTTTGGAGAACTGTAAACAAGACTGACCTGGCCAATTACAGCACTTCCACAAATTTATTTTTTACTTGCTTTCAGTTGTGCTGTTAGTATGAACTGGGAGGAGTCATTTCAGCCTGGACCAAAGTCTTCTTCACATGTCTAAATAGGTTGTGCATACACTCAACCATCATACACACATGCACATATATGCAATTATCCAATCAGCCAATCATATGTCAGCAGCACAATGGATACAATACTGTATATAGGTCAAATACATAGTATTGTACATTACAGCAATTAAGTCAATAACTTATACATTACATACGTACACACACTATTAACAGTAATAAAGCTGGGATTACTCATTTTTACAAGATGCACGGCCAGGCAAATAAATTGCGTATTTTCATATTGTGTTTTATAGTTTATCGTGTGTTCATGAGTACACAGTGGTAGACTGCTTAAGACGCATCCCTGGAGGTTTAAAAAACATGAACCTGTAGCATAGCATGGAGTCTAGTACTGAGAGTCGATTCCAAAGCTTCAGAGTCGATTCCATACTCTGAAATACATTTGGGCAGTTTGACTCACAGATGGTGTAAAGTGAGAGAGTAAGCGGTTTTGGTTTTATTGTATGGTGATTTCTTCTATCACTTACAAACCTATAGCAGTATATTTTTAATCGAGATTCAACGCCTATCCTAATGAATCAAATCGGAGTCGACACTGAAGTTCGAACAGGCCTGTCAGCGGCATTTCCGGAAGTTGTACAGCATGAATGTTTGTATAACAAGAGCGTTTCCTTACAATCAGTGTTAATTTTCAAGTCATGGGCTCCAGAAGATCGGATTTACCTTGACATGTAGATCTACACCACACACACGCACACGCACACGCGCACGTGCTATGTGTTATGGTTCTGCTTATGAAACGGTGAATAAGGCGTGCGTTATATCACTCAGTGTTATATGCCAGAAGACCCCGGAATGTCGTTTTACAGGAACGCAGTTTGGTTTGTGAAAGGTCTGCAGGAATATACCAGGTAATATAAATTATTGTCATCATTTTACTCTAAAGGGCAGCATGGATGTAAACAGTGCTGAGTTAATGCTAGCTCTGTGTATTATTTGTTACAGTTCATTCCGAGGAGTTGAGCAAAATGTCGCCGTGTTTGACTCATATTTCAGTACACTTTGTGTTAAAATTGAACTTTATTTACACATAGTCCTGTCTCAATCACAATCAAATTAGTTTAGTAGATTACACAAGATATTTTCTGACCTACTGGTGTATTCAGAGAACTTTAACATCACCAATCTTCAATTCATTACACACATATTAAGTACACATTGAAATCTTTGTTTTAGCATTATTGTTAAATTAAAGTGGTGGTCTTACAGAATGAAAAACTTTTCATGTCAGAAGTGGGATTCGAACCCACGCCTCCATATGGAGACCAGAATCCTCCTTTAACCAGGTGGAAGGGCTGAACCTTGAGTCTGGCGCCTTAGACCGCTCGGCCATCCTGACATATCTGCCGCTTGGCTGCGTTTGTTTGATCCCATTTATTTTCAAGTGATCAGAAATATTGGAACGTGGGATTGACAGGTGTTTCTTATAGACCAGATGTGGCCTGTATTTGATTGATTTTTTTAGAGTTAATAGCGCTGAATGTGTACTCTTGGTTTAATTCCTGCTTCCACCTGTAAAGACTGCATTTGCTGATAAAAAGGATAAACCAACCTGAAGACCAGAGAGCTGTCTATGGGAGAAAAGCAAGCAATTTTCATGCTGTGAAAAGAGGGAAAGTGCATCAGAGCCTTACACAAGCATTGCGCATTGCCAGTACCACAATTTGGAAAGCCTAGAATGGAAAGGCCAAAGTGTGGAGAAAGAAAGGATCTGCTCCTGATCCAAAACATACAAGCTGATGTGTCAAGCACGGTGGAGGTAGTGTCATGGCTTGGGCTCGCATGGCTGCTTCTGGAACGTTCTCACTAATCTTTATTGATGATGAACTCATGATGGTAGCAGCAGAACGAGTTCAGAAGTCTGTAGAAACATTCAGTCTGCTCATTTACAGAGAAATGCATCCAATCTAATTGGCATTAACTCCGTCATGCAGCAAGACAGCAACCCAAAGCTCACTGCCAACACAACAAAGGACTTCACCTTTGGAAATATCTTTGTTTTAGCTTTTTTTTTTTTATTACTGCAAATTGTATTTACCATGTATGTACAATTAGAAGTAAATAAATTAAATTAAAATAAATAAATTAGTTAATTTAATTAAAATAAATTAATTTAAGAAATGTAATTAAATTAAATTAAAATAAATAAATAAATTACAGTAAAGTAAGATGTTCTTCTTAAAATACATAAGAAGAGCTTTCATGTCAGAAGTGGGATTTGAACCCCCGCCTCCATCCGGAGACCGGAATCCTCCTTTAACCAGGTGAAAAGGCTGAATCTTGCGTGTGGTGCCTTAGACCACTCAGCCATCCTGACATACAAGTGATATGTAAATTAAATAAAGTAAAAATATTAACTTTAAAAAGATATTTTTACATTTGTGTATTAAATCAAAGATGATGATGTCCAACACTGGAAAAGTTCAAGAGGTGTGTATGCTTATGTACTGTATTATCCCATCGGCATATATTGGAACTGTAAGGCCAGTTGTTTTGTTGCTGCTATAACTGAAGACATTTGGGTTTAACATCAAAAGATATAATATGTGACGACCTTACAACTGCCAACTACCTTATTACTTTGAAAAAAGAAGTAGTTTTTCATTCACAAATTGTAACATCAAGTTGCAACTTGTGGAACTTCATTTTTCAACTGCAGATCTTCTCCTGGTTAATGACGGATTCTGGTCTCTGAATGGAGAACTGGGTTCAAATCCCACTTCTGGCAAGAGGTTTCCTTTTCTTATCAAAATTTCATATTTGAATATCAAATAAACAAAGTGAAACACAAGACTTTTAAAATGTATTTTTATATTACATTTATATAATACATACATGAACACATTCAAGAAAAGTTGTTGATGGGTTATTGGTCTAATAAACTGATTAGTTTTTCACCTCAGCAGTGTGAACAAGTAAGTGAGAGTCAGTGAGTTGTTTGAATTTATTGAATCTTAACCTTTACCCAAATCTTAAGAAGCTGAATCCTGAAGGATTCTCATTCTCAGTAGTTATTGTTTCATACCATGTAGCGATCTCTATTAGAAATAAAGAGCAGCATGTGAGCATGTCCTACCCTATGTACTTCCCTTATCTACCAGGGAATGTTGGGAGTTGTGTGTGAAAACAATGATGATAAATCTACAATTCATGTTTTTTTTGTACCAGGAGTGGCTATGAAGCAGCAGCAAAACATTTCGTAGCTTCTGATCTGGATGTGGACGTGAGCGGCAGGTCTTTTATGATCACAGGCGCCAACAGTGGGATCGGGAAAGCGACCGCTCTGGAAATAGCTAAACGAGGTAAAACTGACCTCTTACATCCTCACTGTTGATTCAGTCACATGGTGAGATGGTTTTATATATATATATATATATAATTCCAATCACCTGTAAATTACCTAGTGAGTACGTAAGTTCCAATGTAGGCCATGTGCCAGGTGAATACATCATGCATCAACATACAGCAGCCATGTGCTTAGACACAACCTAGCATGGAACAGTGTGAAAGATAAACAGTGAAGGGTCAAAAATGTAGTTTCACTTTAAGAAAGAAATCAACAACAACCATGTAACCACCATCTGATCAAACACTGGGACAATGACACCATGACAACCCTGCTGAGGTACAGAGATGACACACACACACACATACATATTTTGGTTTTATTAGATGTTTAAAGTATGATGAATAAAGCTCGTGTCTCAGACGATCCCGTTACTCTGCACCAACCTGTAGCGTGTCCTAATGTAGAACTGATCCTAGATGTAAGAGGTGTGATGTGTTTCCGTGTGTTTTTAATCTTTTAGGTGGTATGGTGCACATGGTGTGTCGGAATAAAGGTCGCGCAGACGAGGCGAGGACACACATTGTGGAGCAGAGCAAAAATGAGGTTTTTTTTATTCTTAAGATTATTGCATTGATTCTTTCTTGTGGGTACGTGCCCATCCCGATATTTAGCAATGTGAAAAAACCCCACTGAATTGTATATTTTCATCAGCTAATGTTTATATTTATGTTTATGTTTTAAATATTTGAAGGATATTTTAAGGAAATGCTGACCCAGGAAGTGGACTCTTTTTAGAAAGAAAAGCTTTATTGTGGCTGGTAAACACTTTAACCTAGTACAGAGGGCTATTCTGACATGTACATGTAATTTGGGACGTATCCCAGATAGGCTTTATCACATCTTTTCTTTCTGCACACGGCACCTTTTACATAACAAGCTTTATTTTCCTTTTGTCTTTTTTTGTGTCCGTATAAGGAGTTGTATAAATGCAACAAGAAGGAAACCAGAATTTCTAGAAAAAGTGGCGTCATTACTTAACCTATTTGTACTGATTTTTCCAGAACGTGCATGTGCACATTGTGGACATGTCGAGCCCCAGAGGATTGTGGGAGTTTGCCAACACGTTCACTCAGGACCACAGCGTGCACGTGCTGGTGAGTGTGTTCAAGATGATTCTGTGTGTGTTGCAGAGATAATGCTATGACAGACAAAACACACACAAAAGGATTATACATTTTTATTCTAAATGAAATCTCATTGTGCTTCACTGAACAATTTTTGTCTTAAATGACTTAGTTATCATAATGCTCCAATGTAATGTCTGTAAAGGTGGTCTATAAAAGAGAGTGTATAGTTAATATTGTTTATTATCCGTGTACAGATTAATAACGCTGGGTGTATGGTGAATCAGCGAGAGCTGACCGAGGACGGCTTGGAGAAAAACTTTGCCACCAACACACTTGGTAAGAAGGGTTTACAGGTTAATTAGTAATATTAATAGTATTGTGTCTAGAGTAGAAATAGACATTACATGATATGATGCTGGTCTTCTGACTTGTGGACCTGGTGAGAAAATGCTGCTTTTTTTGTAATATACAATCATCATACACATTATACAGTAACCCAGGTGACTACTATGGAACAGGTAAAATAATACAACACTATGTAATGCACAATACTACGCAGACGTTTACTGGCTGCTTAGATTTCCGCTACACCTGTGGATCTCAGATGTCACACCCATCATTTTGAGTTCAAATGTGGGAATAAAAGCATGCATCCAAGTGAAGGAGCAACATGCCAATAAAGTCGAGCCAATAGAGCACTGCATTCACAGACCTGGAGATTAAATATAGTAGCAAGATGAAAAGTGTCTGTGGTCTGCTCCATTAAGCATAATTTTTATTCTCCCCGGGTTTTGGGGCGGTGAGTGGTTTCCAGGTGGGTGCAGCTGGGATCCAGTCCCACTTGTTTTTACCATAAGCTCTGTCCCAGTTTCTGGTTTACTGGGGCTTTGGGTATGGTGATATCCTTTTCCAAAGCCTGGCATGAGGTTACTGTTAAGTGCAATCATTTTTTTTTTTGTTGGAGGGATTTTCTCCCCAACTGGGTCACCTGCCAGTCCCAACCCAGCAGCTAGCGCAAGCTTCCTCGCAGACAGGTGAAGGAGGAAAGCGCTATCCGCCCTCTTCTACATATAATGAGCTCACAGACTCCCACAGTTGGCTCGTACTTCTGTGATGGACACGGGGTAGAGAATAGGCCCTGGGATCGTCAGGTTTGAACTCACAGTCTCCTGACAATGGGGTGAACGCTTTTCAGTTGCCTGGCCTCAGACTGAACCGTCCTTGAAAATTGTCAACAGTGTGGTTAGCATGGTAGCCAGTTAGCAATAGATTAGAAATAAACAGTACAAAATGAAGTGGCCTTTTATTAATGTTCTTACCACAGGAACGTTCATCCTGACGACAGCACTGATTCCTGTGCTGAAAAAGTCCCAGGACCCAAGAGTGGTGAGTGAGTTTCACAATTTCAACTCGCAAATGAACAAATTGGAAATTGATTTCTAAACTCTAAAGAACAGAATGTTAAAGATTTTATAGAGTTTATACAAGAATAACTATTTGCCTTTTATTAATTGTGAAACCATTGAAATTGAAAATAACTATTTAACGTTTTGTTATCAGTTCAAAACGCTTTAGCGCAATCCCTTACTTATCTGCTCATGACACGCTTCACAAGTATGCAATATCTTTGGTACATATTTATCCATATATTTGCAGTTTGGCCATTTAAATAATGCATTTAAGGATATGCTCTGGTTATTTGACCTTTAATCTTATGAATTCAAAATGAACATCAGATATTATATATTTATAAAATGTAGTGTAACTACGTTACGTAGACGTATTTACAATGTATTGAGAAATATTTAATATTTGATCATCTTTGTTATGGATTTAATCTATATATTTGGCACACACGTTACGAAATGTCCTAAAGAAGTCTTAAAACTTCTAAAAGCAGTTACATACGTATAAACAAGAATTTAAACTTTAACCAAAAATAAATTCCAGAGCAAAATTAAAGTTAAAAACAAATAAAAATGAGTTAGCAATCAATAAATAAAATAAAATGTTCAAGCAATCATTTAAATGTTATGTATGTCTTATCCAATCCGCCCAAAACAGTCTTAAATTTAAGTAACTGAGTGTCCAAAATCAAGTTAATCAAATACTGAGCATTTCTTAGTTGAGATGTAAACCATGTAACTAGTTTACAAATTTATTTAAGTTTTTTTAGTATACTGTATAATTTGATGTGAGTTTGGAATCCATTTCCACTCCTGAACGTGTAATTGCGTATTAGATCACGGTATCGTCAGGAGGAATGCTGGTTCAGAAACTCAACCTTGATGATCTGCAGTTTGAAAAAGGCGCTTTTGATGGAACGATGGCTTACGCACAGAACAAGGTACACACACCTTTATCACTGACACTAAACAAGAGAGTTCAGTGGTTTCATATTCAGTCTTAGCTGAAATTTGAATATCCTGCGATCGTACTGTTTGCAGCTTGTTGAAATGACACACATTTCATTAAAACAGCACTACATGCCAGCACTAAACACACGGTGTTGCTTGTAGTCGCTGCTTAATGACACTTGTTGGTTACACTGTGTATTTTACACACACATTATACATAACGTTATATTAGAATATACTTTACATGTATAAAGCTCACATGTCAGCATTAGTACATCATCAGAAACTAGGGCTGGGCTGTTCACATTTGGACTGATACCGGTACCTCTGTACTCTGTAATAACAAAAAAACATTAATTGTAAAAAAATATGTCCAAATTTCTCAATTACAACATTTTGTTATTAATTTGGAACATTTTACACACCAGAGAAAATAAAAGCCCTCTCTAGCTCCCTCTTGGGTCCCAAAACTAAACTGCCCCTACAACCTCTAAGCGTGTGACCCGGGCGTAGTGTGAGCGCGCTGTCCTGACTTCAGCACCTCACATGGTCTCGCTCGCTCCTTCTCTAGCGTATACGTTATACGTACACTCTCTCACACAGATGCGCTCTCAGGTAATCAAATTTGGCACCGATTGATTTAACATGAATCGGTACTCGGTAGTACCGATGTAATCCGGCTGGTACCCTGAAAAGTACCGAGTTTAATACCTAACCTTACCAATAACATTAACAAAGTAACTAACGTTTGTAATAAATGATATATTTTAATAAATAAATAATAAATAATAATAAAGCCGGATAATCAACCCCTTAGTGGACATGTTTGTGGTTGTTAGACCAACTGGACTTTAATATTTGCACATGCACATCAGAGTTCAGTACCTTATCAACCCTTAGGAACATGCTGTAACGTTATTGTGCGTGGATTTGCAGTCATGAAACAAAAATGGCAGGTGCAGGAAACATTTACACAAATATCAATGAATCAATTAATGTGCTAACTTACCAACATGACTTATCGTTTACTGAAGCTACCTGTACGGCTGGTTGATATTACTAATGTAGTACATTCATGCTGTTATTTATTATTTCACATCATGTTATTATTATTTGTTTCTGCACCCAGAGGCAGCAGGTGATAATGACAGAGGTTTGGGCAAAACATCACAAAGAGATTCATTTCTCATCCATGCACCCGGGCTGGGCCGACACGCCAGGTGTGTGTGTGTGTGTGTGAGAGAGAGAGAGAGAGCGAGAGAGAGACAAAGTATTTGTGGTTGGGTTCTTAGGAATTGAATTTTTGTCAGCAAGAACAAAAAACAAATGTAGCACAAACAAGTTAACATTTTATAACACTGATGAAGCACATTAATGAAATAAATATTAATCTATAAATCTAAAATAAATATAATAACTAGGCGGCACAGTGGTTAGCACTGTCGCCTCACAGCAAGAAGGTCCTGGGTTTGATCCCCGGGTCACCCAGGGTGCCTTTCT
>JAQMYM010005096.1:0-11282 GCA_030014255.1 Parauchenoglanis ngamensis
ACCAAGGAAACCGGTGCTGATGGCAGTGATTGGTGCTACCTGCGGTGCTGACCAATTAATTTTTTTTAAGGTTAAGATGAACAATCAATGAGGGTAGGCTGAGAACGTGCAGGGAGATATCAGGGAGATATTCAAAGCCCAAAACTGCTACCTCGCTCAGGCCCTCCCCCTGCTCTCTTATCTCTTGGCTCCACTAGCGCGAGTGGAGGTGAATAGGTGTGTAGGATAGTTACTAGTTAATGAGAGATGCCCATGACGTGACGAATGATTAAGCAGCTCAAAATCCCAGACAATTCCCGGCCGGACGCAAGTTCCAGGTCTCAAAAAGAGGACATGTCCGGGGAAAAGAGGACGTCTGGTCACCCTAGTTTAATCAGGAGTCAGAAGATTAGAAGGAGGCAGTGGTGGCTGATGGGAAATGGAGTCTGAGGCAGCCATGATGTGAGGCTAAACCTGGTGATAAAGCGACAGATATTATATCATTAAATCATCCAGCTGTAGCCTGTAGCTAATATTTATTGTAATGGTAGCAGGGATTAAAAAAATCACAGTTTTGGGTAAATATTAGAAATAAAAGATGATGTAATTCAGAGAAAACATGATTAGATTTCAGTTGTTGCTCTACAGTAAGACGTGTGTACGCCTGTATAAGCCTTTTTGCTTGGTCTGTGAACTGAACAGGCTGTGAATTATTACAGCACACTGCTATAATTTATCTAAAATATAAATAGTAACACAGGATTAATAAGAGATGAAATTTCATATTTCCTCTCGATCTGATGATGGCCTACGTTTAGGACGCGTGAGACCGTAACGCTTCTGTTTAGCACGTCAGAACCACTGAGTAACAACTAGCTACTGCAGCGCTCGTCACAGTTTACACTCGTCTGTCTTTCTCACATCCAGTCTGACCACAAGCTGGCACTTTTAGAACAGCAGTCTCAGTTACTCGTCCTGACCTTATTCAGGCGTGAGCTATTTTACTGAAAGCACAGAATATCTCACAAGCTGATGTGTTTAAAATATCGTACTGAAATGTGTAACTCAGTCAGGGATTTCAGACAATATTTCATTTAGTAAGATTTCCTGGATTTTACAGTTGTCATGAAAGTGTTCAGGTGTGTGTTCATACACTCAGACTACTGGACACATTCTTTATCATATCAGTGAGTTGATTTTAGGTGCAGTGCATTAGCGAGCTACATGAGTTATTATTTTGGGACAGGGGTCACCAACACGGTGCCCGCGGGCACCAGGTCTCCCACGGGGACCACATGAGTTGCCCACGGGGCATGTTCTAAAAATAGCACTAGTCACCAATGAGCTCCATCTAAAATTTTACTTAACTGTATTGCTATTCTTTTTGTATCACACTTGCATTGATGTAGATTAGAAAACAAAAATATTGAGAGAGAATTTTTAAAAACAAAAATGTTTTACGTATACATGAACTCTGACCTAGTCTGGTTCAAAGGTTAGTGCTATGCGCATGACAAACCTCAGTGTTTGCTGAGATAAGCTAGCAGGCACTGCTAAGATGAGGAGATTGATGTGGCTTCTACCCCCAAAAACATGGCAGAAAAAAGAAAGACAACTTATTTTCACAGTGATTGGGAGGAAAAGATCTTTTTTACGATTGTGAAAGAAAAATCTGTGTGTCTCATTTGCGGGGCGCAGTAAAGCGGCACAATGTTGAGAGACACTTTATTACGTGTCGCAAGTCTGGAAGTCATTGCACAGGCACAGACTCCCATGAGGCCCAGGAACCACCACAATGGGGCTGGAGAGGTGGACTCCTCAATGATAGCATCTCTGAGCATATGTGCTACTTCCATGTCAATAGCCTGACAAAAGACCTCTGGCACACAGTAGGGGTACTGCCTGATGATGATGCCCAAAGGGGTTTTAAAGAGGTGCTGAATGAAGTTAGGTGCAGGTTTGTGTGGGAAGGTGTGCTGACACAGAGGGTATTCCTGGCAGAACCTCTGCACCTTCTCCACCAACCATGGCCAATCTTCTCCAGGGTGTTGCAGAGTCCCAGATCACCTCCTAGTGGGTGGATGAAAACCAGATGCATTATTGTATCCACCTTGGAGCGGAGCACAATGAGGAGGTCACAGGGCTCCTTGTGGCATTTGCAATGGTAGTACAACAGCCCATTCTTGATGTGGAAATGAGCATAGGAAGCGTTTTGTCCTGGCGGTCACGTTCCTTGTCCCTCTGTAGCACCTGGCTCCAGCAGTGCTTCAGCCAGTTGTCCTTCTGCTTCCTCTCAAAGTTACCTTCCCAGGTGACCTTTTGAGACACACACAAGAGAAGGTAAGTGGGAGGAGAAGACTCACCTTCTGAGGCAGCATCCTTGTCTTCAGCAAGGAGGGCAGCTGAAGCCTGCTGCTCAGACTGCCAGTGGGCTGGGCATCGTCATCAGAGTCTTACAGGTCTGTCCTGTCCCACCGTCTGGATGGCCAATCCCCAAACAATCACAACCTATGAGGAGAGCCATAGGGAGATCTGGAATTAGTCCTGCCATCAGAGACCACTCATCTTGCTAGTGCCCCAGGCTCAGCTTGGTGGGCGGGACCACCCCAGATGTCTCCATGGATGCAGGTCACAAGGAGTGTACCCCTTTGGCCTGAGGTTCATGCTCCCACTGATGAGTCTTGCTGCAAAAGGCAACGGAAACTGCCCGCATTCCCCCCTACTTGTGAGGCATGACACCAGAAGGCAGCACACAGATTCAGGCCTCAGAGGTGAAGGGGAAAAAATAAGCCTCCTTAATTGAGGGAATTAAAGTTGATGACAACTAAGGTGTGCCGGGGAAACTCAAATTTTACGGTCCACTTTGAGCCGCGATAAACTCTCATGGCAGTCTGAAGTGCTAGGAGGCCAAAACAGAGATGTGAGAGGTGGCTTTGAGTAGCTGGGCTTGGAAGGGATCAAGCAGATAGGCGATCCTTTACTTACAGACCAGGTTGCACATGTGCAGAGCCGAGATTTCCTCTCACAGGGAGTCAGTGGGGGCAGAGCAAACACACACTAGGAGTTGCTGAGCCATACTCACACACACCAGTGAGCTCTCTCCCATTTATAGGTTGCCAACTTCTACTGGAGGATAGATGTAAATTGGCTGCCCATCATGCTGGGTTTCACAGCCCTGGCATCTGGAATTTTCCTTGGCCAGTGGCACTGGTCTGGAAGACTGTTTGTGGCTGGAGCAATGCCTGTAACTTGGCTCTGGGCTGAAGGATTGTATTGGACTGGAGCAGAGAGCACTTACTCCTTTCAGATGGCAGGGCTGTGTTCCCTCTGTCATCACAGCACCATTTTCCATGTAACACCATTCAAAGACAGTGGCCCTCATTCATAAAATGAGTGTACAACAGAAAACTATTACACTAGTACAGTCATTTTTATGCAAAGCTCAGCATTGTGGACTTGAACACTCTAGCGCTAGTTCACAAATCTTATGTCACATCTCACCTTGTGTATGAAGGTTTTTGAGTCAGCATGGATATGCAGTATAAGATAGTAAATATCTGACTGAGTCAGAGAATTATTAAACTACATATTCTGACTGAGATTTAAGGATGTAGCCATATTCATCGCTTAAAAATATGTAGCATATTTTTATCATTACAAAATTTTAGATTTTGTAAAATACTACATTGACTACGTGTCATAAATCCCAACCATAAAAAGGTATTTTCGATGTTTTTTTGCAATTAATGGGGTTAACAGTTTTTTGGTGTAAGAATAACTTCTCTTTCATTTGGAGATAGCCTACATGTTAGGCTAGACTACTGGTGCCATAATTCTAAGCAATAAACATTAAAATTAAAAACAATGAGTAGGCTAAATGATTTGCAAAGTGATAGGTTAGATGCATATTCAGTCATCTGTTTAAACAAGAGCTTTGGCCTTCATCAAATCTCAGCAGTGGCATATCTGGCTCTGGTAGAAGACTTCTATGCATCCATAAGACCTGAGAGGGTTTTTTGGATGGCAACGATTTTTTTTATGCAGGATGACAAGTGGCTCTTAAGTCGCTTTCATCTCCCAAGTCATCCAGGGTGGTGCTGTGCCAACACACGGGGCAGAGGTCGTGTAGTATCTCTGTCTCTCAGTTCGCAGATGCCTGGCTCTCTGGGGCTCCGGGCTGCTTTTTGGCAGAAAGATTGAGATCTTTCAAAGATTCAAAGATTGAGAAACTCTTGTGTACATCTCTATCAGCGCTGTCACATGAAACACACCAGAATTTATTGCATTCTTTTTAGACTTGTACTGAATTTACTGCAAAGAAGAGCAATGTTCGTTCTTCATCTCACATTGCTGTTCTTTAGGTGTGTAAAAGCAGTAAATTCTGGCATGTTTCATGTGACAGCGCTAATAAAGATGTACACTTGATGTGCAAGTACAAATGCTTCACCCTGCATGACCGTCGCCGCCGTACCTGCACTGACAAAATGAACCAAATTTACTGGGGGAAAAGAAACCTTGTGTGATTAATTATAAACCAAGTGAATTCTCACTGAAAGCAGCTCTAAACTGAAGGGAGGGGCATCTACTTAGTTTTAATTTATTCAGCACTTTCTGACTGATCAGCACTGTGGTATCATGCTACATAATGTTATCGAGTAATTCTGAACACCTCCAGTAATACTGGCAATTAGACTGATAGTTTAACACCGCTGTGTTTGTTGTTGTTGATTTTGTTTTATTAGCATAAGGATTAAGGAACAATGTGTCTGATTTATGTTCTAGTTTCCTCAGAGGTTTCCACCGACATGAACACAACTACAGCTACCATGACGAGTAGAGGTAAGAGTTATTAACAACACAACTACAGAGATTATTTGGCATTTTTTAAAATGTGAGTTATATATTATAAATATGTTATATATTATAAATTATAAATGTTGTGGTAAAACACTAGTATAGAGGATTAAAGTTTATATGTCAGATCTCATGTACAGAGTGAGTCAAAAAATGTATACACACTTCAGGAAAAGAAAAATTTGCATAAATATTTTAATACTAAATTTATTCAGACATCATGAGATTAATACAAGTTCAGATATTGATCCGCTTTTATATTCTAGACTTGAACAAGACCAGTCACACACCAACAGCTCAGGTGAACACCGCCATCAGCACCATGGTACAGTCACCATGCAATGGCAGCCCCAAAACAAAAGGCAGGCATTAGTAAAGTCTGAGTGCATGCTGGGTAAACTCACCCACGTGTTGAGTGGTGGTGGTGAAAAACGACTTCACTTTTTATTTTCCACATCTACAAACTGGTGCATGTCGTTTTCACCCCACTGAACTCTCACGTGACCATCTCTGCATAAACTTTTGTTCTTTATAACATAGAGAACCACAGTGAGCACCACTGAGAACAGGAACAGTTTCCCCAACATTAAATAACTATACATGAACAGCGGTTTAAAATGTCATTCTTTATTAAATAACAAAATGTAATCATTGGAAATTGCTGTTGTATGAGAGGCATATAACACTTTAGCATGTGCTGTTATAGAATAATAATCAGTGTCAGGGAGGTAACAGTCACTCAGCTTCATCACCACCGTGTCAGGGCTTATTTTACTGTAACGTTAGTAATAGCCTTCTCTCATTTTCAGCACTTCTGACTCTTCTGGTTTCTAGTGCACACGCTTTCACAATTCTCAAATTCACTTTAAAGTCCTGAGCTTCAGTCAGTTTGATCCTGAATTAAAACATTCTAAAGAACAATCAGTGCATCGTGAGTCAGGCTGTTTCCTGTGTTCATGTAAAATGGAAAAAAAAGTTTTAATAATGCTAAAATGACATTTGTTTATACAGTCATAGCAGGCAATGAAAAAATACCACAAAGCCACTGGTGTGTGTGTGTGTGTGTGTGTGTGTGTGTGTGTGAGAGTGTGAGAGTGTGAGAGTGTGAGAGTGTGAGAGTGTGAGAGTGTGTGTGTGTGTGTGTGTGTGTGTGAGTGTGTGTGTGTGAGAGCTCTGTGTTAACTGCATACAGAATAAACAGCACATTTAACCCTGTGCTTTTCCTGTCCGTAACCCCCACAGCCCCGCCCACTTGTTTCCTATTGGCTCACAAAACTGAGACTTGTGAATTTATAGATCAAAGTGTGATAAAGTGTGTGTGAAGTGCAAGTCTTTTATATCCTCCGTCCTTTCTCATTCGGGGAATTTTTCCACCAGGACAATTTTATTTATACTTTGTCACACTGCTGCGCCGCCGTACCTGCACTGACAAAATGAACCAAATTTACCGGGGGAAAAGAAACCTTGTGTGATTAATTATAAACCAAGTGAATTCTCACTGAAAGCAGCTCTGAACTGAAGGGAGGGGCATCCACTTAGTTGTAATTTATTATTTAATACTAATTCTTACTGAGATTTACATTCTGTGTGATTTCAGAAGTCCTGATTCTTGTCTCTGTGCTGGTTGGAGTCTCTGTTGTAGCAGTATTTGTAGCTCTGCTGCTGTCGAGACACTTCTTCAAAACGAAAAGTGAGAGATCAGCATTATACCCTCAGGTGTATTATTGTGTCTAACTGTCATGAAATTGGCCGATGTATTGAACACCCAGTTACGCTGATTACTTTGCATTTCTCAGCTGTAAAAGACAGAAAGACGGATCATGTCTATAACTCCGTAGAAGACGTTACACCAGCTGGTGAGTAAGATCAGTTTTTATGTATTCATACTTAAGATTTATGGGCCAAGGCATCATTAAATATATGATAAGCAGGAAAATTGATGTTTTAGATCAGACAGTAACTGATTAGATGTGAATGAATAAATAATTATGAACACGGATGGTTTGTTTGCTTGATTACAGCACCTGAAAATCAGTATGAAGCCATTTACATCCTGGCAGGAGACCCAGCTATAGTCAATCAGGGTATCATACACAATCCATATCCCACTTTATTGATTAAATACTGAAAGTGTGTGTGTGCAGAAATTGTGAACTGTGAATTTATTGTGTTGTGAATGTTGTAACCATTTTTTTCATTTTACAGGGAAAAAGACACACACTGATGCATCCTCATCACCAGACACACAATTGTCTGAAAAGCCGGTAAATATCTTATACACTGTGCCTTTATACTAAGCTCTGTCCATTTTTAAGTATTATTACAGATAGTACATGTTGTGTTAGAACCCTGCGCATGAGTTCCTGATTACATGTTCCACACCATTAAAACTGTTTTATGGCATTTACTTTATCTTCCCTTATGTTTAATTAAATAAGAGAATGAATGAGAGGAAATTAAGTGGATAAAGAAAAAGTGGAATAATGCTGTATTCCCACTGTACACATTTAAGGATTTGTAAAAGAAATTTTTACACCCCCAATTCCAAAAAATACAGAATGCAATGATTTGCAAATCCTTTACAACCTATATACATTAAAATTCAATGCAAACACAAGATATGTACTGTTCAAACTGATAAACTTAAATATAAACTCATTCCGAATTTGATGGCTGGAACACGTTCCAAACAAGTTTGTACAGGAGCAACAAAAGTCTGGGAAAGTTGTGAAATACTCAACAAGCACCTGTTTGGAACGTTCCACAGGTGAACAGGTTAATTGCTAGCAGGTGGTAGTATCATGACTGGATATTAAAGGGAAATGATCATTCACAAGCAACGATGGGGCGAGACTCACCGGTTTGTGAAAAACTGCATGGGCAAACAGTCAGTTCAAAAACCACGTACAGTTGTGAGAAGTTTAGGGATTTCACCGTCTACAGTCCGTAATATCATCAAAAGATTCAGAGAATCCTGAGAAATCTCTGCATGTAAGGCACAAGGCCGAAAAGCCACCACTGAATGCCCGTGACCTTCCGGCTCTGAGACGGCACTGCATTAAAAACCAACAAGATTCTATAAAGGACATTATCACATGGGCTCAGGAACAGGTCAGAAAACTGTTGTTGGTAAACACGGTTCATCGCTGCATCTACAAATGCAAAGCAAAAGCCATAAACCAACAACATCCAGAAACACCGCGACGTCTCTGAGCCCGAGCTCATCTGAGACGGACTGACACGAAGACCCCGTTTACACTTGTTATTGAAATGTGTCTTGGACAATCTGATCACAAATGGACAGCGCTAAATACAAGTGTAAACGACGCATTCAAGACGCATTCGCTCAAACCACTGCCGAGGTGGTCTGGGACGCATTTAACCACATACCTTCCGTAGTGGAAACACTGATGCGTCCCCGACACGGACATAACGGGAAAATACATCATATCTCTGAGCCAGGACAACATGGGTCTCTTAACATCTTCATTAATTTAACAAAAGGCTAAAGTTAAGGTTAAGTTAAGGTTGTTTGGACCCATTAGACATCGTTACAGTCACGATATATTTTCAGCAAACATCCGTTCAAACAATAGATACATATATGAAATAAATGTATTTGGTTTTTAACAAATTTTAAGATAAATTCAACAGTATCATTCTGCATTCGCCAAGTATTTCAGGTTACAGACAATAATAAAAAAGTCTGTTCCTTTACAGATAAAATGGTTGCCTCTTCTCTTAATCATAATCTCTCCCTTTCAATCTATAACCCGGGATAGAGAGAGCAGTGCTCCTTACTAGCACTTCCCCCACGCTAAGCTTTACTCTGAGGCAGCGGCCAGTTATTCTCCTTACTACATAACAGCCCTGGTTTTGGCATTAAACCACAAATCCATCTATTAAGCTGTAATTTTTAAACAGAAAATGACATATTGCATGAAACCCGTTTCATATAATGTAAAGTGGGAAAAGTTCCAAAGTGAGTTCACCAGCTTTTAGTCTTAGCTTTTCACTTACACGCTCCTCCTCACTATCCAACTCCGCTAGCATTAGCATTTATTAGCACACAAGCGTAAATCTCTAATTACACACCGTTCTTGTCGTGGACCATTTCCTTTAACCAACTTGTGCGAACTATCTGATAAGCAACACCTTCAACTTCACAGTTTGTGATGCACTTTAATTTTAATGCCCATTTACTGACCTGTGTTAAAAATCGAAAGACACACACACGTGGAGTTAGTGTTAGCCTCACAACCGGAAGGTTTATTCTTCCTCAGTGCGCCTGACGCTACCTGATACCAACAGCGTGATAAGCGCCCTCTAGCATCTGGGTGTGGAGTAGCTTTGCAGTACTTAAAACTGCAAGAAAATCACCAAATGATTAAGTCATAGAATAAATCTAAATAAACAATCTAAAATAAATAATTGTGTGCCCTTATTTTTAATACTTGTTTTACTTGTTCATTCCTAAAGTCAGTTTTCAGCTTTTCTGTTTTCAGCTCTCTATGTAGGTAGTAACGAAATTTGAACAGAAGTGGTCAGCTGGACACCTTGGAGACGCATGATAAACACAGGTGCAAATGGCCATGTGTCCTGGCAGTCCATTTGTGACCTGAATGCTCAAGACACATTTTAAAACCAAGTGTAAACAGGGCCTAAGTGTAACAGTGTACTGTGGTCCTGATGAGTCCACATTTCAAATTGTTTTTGTAAATCATGGACAGCATGTCCTCCAAGCTAAAGAGGAAAAGGAGCATCCTGATTGTTACCAGAGCAAACATCAAATAGCATCTGTGATGGTATGGGGGTGTGTTAGTGCCCATGGCAGGGGTAACTTGCACATCTGTGATGGTATGGGGGTGTGTTAGTGCCCATGGCAGGGGTAACTTGCACATTTGTGATGGTATGAGGGTGTGTTAGTGCCCATGGCAGGGGTAACTTGCACATATGTGATGGTATGGGGTGTGTTAGTGCCCTTGGCAGGGGTAACTTGCACATCTGTGATGATATGAGGGTGTGTTAGTGCCCATGGCAGGGGTAATTTGCACATCTGTGATGGTATGGGGGTGTGTTAGTGCCCTTGGCAGGGGTAACTTGCACATCTGTGATGGTATGGGGGTGTGTTAGTGCCCTTGGCAGGGGTAACTTGCACATCTGTGAAGGCATCATTCATGCTGAAATGTACATACAGCTTTGGAGCAACATGTGCTGCCATCCATACAATGTCTTTTGCTGGAATAAGCAGGGACGTCTCTGAAGCACAATGCCAAGCCAAATTCCGCATGTGTCACTCACAGCAGTGTGGCTTCATAGTAAAACAGTGCAGGTACTAGACTGGCCTCTGTGCAGTTTGTGTGATTTTTTTCTTAAATAGGAGTCCCAGGTACAGTGTGTACAGTTTTATAAGGAAATGAGCTGTAAGTTTTACTGAGCATATTAGAGAATCTGACACATTTATTCTGTAGACTTTTAGTGTCATACTTTCATCTTCCTTTTTGCAGCAAAAGCCAGGAGCCTTCATAATTATTTATTTATTTATTTTTGTCTGATAAGGGTTCTCCTGTAACATGTTGCTTTATTTCCTGACATAAAATATTTTTCAATTACAAATTATTTGTTGGAAAAGTAATATTTGGAAATCTAGTTTTTTTTTTTTTTTACTGACTCAATAATGCAGAATTCATTAAATAAATACCTATAACAAAATTTGTACTAAAACAGAAGGGAGTGCCTAGGACTTTTGCACAGTACTGTATTTGGCCACAAAGGATGAAACTCTTGGTTCTGAAGTAGACATATCAGCTCTCTCTTCATTGCATTGACATTCACTTTGTGTTGGAATTTTAGTTACTAATGTCAGAAATTGATTGGCTCTTGGCCTCTCTTGATTGAGTCTTACTGAACCAAACGATGGCCACCTGTCTGCCTCGTCCCAGATCAGTGTGTGAGAGGTTTAATGCAGTGTCTGCTCCTCATTTCAATCTTCTGTTGTACTGTATCACAACTGATAAGTCAGAGTTTCTGTTTATGTCAGGCAGCGGATGGGGGATAAAGGCGAGCACAGAATGTATTGTTCCTACAGTGAAACATGGACGTGGATCGGTGATGGTGTGGATCGGTGATGATGTGGGGGTGTTTTGGGGAGGAAGATATGTAGACTTAGTCCAAATTAAATGGATCATAAAAAAGAATAGTATTACTCAAATATCACTCAGGAGTATAACTCAAAAATTATATTCTTGAAAAGCAAAAGTTGCCAATATAAACTGATAGTGTTGAACACTACTGTAGTAACTGTTTTGAATGTGGATGTGGAATTTTACAAAGCAAACACTGTGTAAATACAGTGATACAGTGAAACATCTCAGTTCAAGTTCAAGTTCAAGTTGCTTTTATTGTCATTTCACCGTATACATGTGGTACAGTGTACAGTGAAACGAGAC
>JAQMYM010005097.1:0-11282 GCA_030014255.1 Parauchenoglanis ngamensis
TATGAAATGGTGCATGTTTGCGTTCGTGCCTAAGTTTGTAAATTGGTATGTATTTGTTCTTTAATATGATAAAGATCATCTGCAGAATTTGTTTGTGTTGTGTTATAGTGTGTGTGTGTGTGTGTGTGTGTGTGTGTGTGTGTGTGTGTGTGTCAGGGGTGTGTCTATGCTCAGTATGTGTCATTGTCACAGGTATATATGTGCTCTACAAGGCCATGAGAGCTTTTTCACAATAGGCGCAGGAGTTCCCCGTCTCTTCTCATAGTTGGTAAGTGGTGTGCATCCCTTATTTTTTGTCTTGTTTGTGTGAAAAAGTGACTTATTTAATTTTTTCATCTTTACAATTGTTATTTTTATTTTAGCCTGTAATTCTGATCATTCATTTACCTTTCTCCAGTTTTCATCCTTTGTTGTAAATTTGTTCAAATCCATTCAGATGCATAACATGCGAGAAAAGAGCATGAAATATGTAAATATTCAATAATTAATTAAAGTAAAATTAAGCTCACTTAATTACAATAAGGTGTAAATAAAGGAATGAAAAAAAAGGCTAGTGTAAATCTAAACGTTTTAGCTCAACTTAATTTTGTATACGTTACTACACAAATGATTTTACAAAAAAATGTTTTTCACACGTTTAGACATTTTAGACCATTTTTCCTTCTTCTTCTTCTTCTTCTTTTTGTGGCAAGAATAAAAATCAAACGAACAAAAGAAACAAAGAAAAACAAACAAATATATATAATAAAAGAAAGAAAGAAAGAAAGAAAGAAAGAAAGAAAGAAAGAAAGAAAAATAATTAGTGTGTCATCATACCATATTAGTGTTTGGATTTTGGAGGGAAACATTTTAATCATGGTCTTCTGGAGGACAGACACACACACACACACACACACACACACACACACACACACACACAAACACACACACAGCTGTATGTATCAGTCAGGACATCTGCATGTTGTGAAAACAGTAAATGGTATTTGCACCAACAACATAAAGTCTATCATCAATTTCAGGAGATTAGACCATTAGAGCAGCATATTTATATTGCATATTTATATATTATTGTACATTTTATATACACATATTAATAAAAAAACTGATATTTT
Organism: Parauchenoglanis ngamensis; assembly: GCA_030014255.1. Classification (NCBI taxonomy): domain Eukaryota; kingdom Metazoa; phylum Chordata; class Actinopteri; order Siluriformes; family Auchenoglanididae; genus Parauchenoglanis; species Parauchenoglanis ngamensis. Next base: position 1,113 of record JAQMYM010005097.1, read on the forward strand.
TAATTTCCTGTTTACATCCAAAAGAATGTTGCTCCTGACCAACAAAAAGCTGCTGTAATTTTCGGAGTGAGTTCTTTTTTGTCGTTACTGTAAACTCTCGGCTGCTACAGCCGTCAGATCACCAGCTGGCAGAAAACGGACAAATTTGCTGAAAGGAAACTCGACCAGAATGACCAGGATGTGTCACAGCACAGAGGTGATGTGTTCTCTCACTACACACAAGCCAAACGATGGGTCATGAAGCATGAACACATGAAGCCTGACTACCGATCTGTCGTTATTAAGTGGTTGGGTAAATTATGCTAAGCTCTCACATGTTAAGATGAGTTTCACGTTTCACTCCAGTCCATAGCCTGGAGTCCTGGAACACATTCTGTCCTGCTCTCAGGGTGGGAGGGACAGCATTCCTCGCACCCGTGTCAATCAGAGCAACGCTGAACAGTGAGAACAGGCACCTGAGAGCAGTTAGCATCTCCTCCACTCATCTTCAGCGTCTGACCTCTGATTGGCTGTCAAGTGAAAGAAGGAACACTACCAAGAGAGAGAGAGAGAGAGAGAAGAAGAGAAGAACCAGTGAAAGGAACAAACAAAGATGAAAGAAGTGATTTCTGGGAGACAGTCTGAAGTCCGCTGAAACTTGTGAATGAAAGCTGTTGAAGAGCTACGAGCAGCACTTTTACCATTCCTCTTATTATAGTGCCACCCAGTGGTGCAACGAGTTTAGTGTTGGAACTCTGCACTGTTGCTGGATATGACCTCTCGTCCTGTTTGGCGTCTTCATTAGTGCATCATTCATGAAAAACAATGTATAGAGTTTATTTACCAGGATGGTCTGTAGATGCTACTTGCTAGATATTGTTGTAATAAGATTATCTGCCTGGAAGGAGATCAAAAAGTATGTTATTCAGAAAATCAAGATGCTCATCATGACCGAGAATTGGTGTAGAAAAAGAATTTGACCTCTCTAGACCAAACGGTGCAAAAATTATGAATGTAAATGTAGCATGAAGTGTGGCCCAGTGGGGGCACTAGAGGGGCGGAGCCCACAACTGACACAATGACTAACAGAACCACGCCCCATCAGTGTGCCAAATCTCACAACTTTTAGGAATATGGTTCTCGGGGCTGCCTTAGACTTCCACTGTAGTATACTAAGAAGAACACTTGGTGTCTAAATATCACTGGCAGATAAAAACTAAAATAAATGCAGGATTTTTACAACAGTCATGTACATCAGTGGATCTCATAGCAGCCCTCAGGTCCTTGTTATTGTTATGTTCCTGTGCTGTGTGAGTTGTGTGAAGAATAGAACAAAAACCATCCATAAGGCCCCGAGGGCCAACCTGAGAACTGCTGCTCTAATCTAAAGGGCTTAAAGAGGCAGTTGGTCACTTAGAGTTCCTTATCAAAATGTCAAATCAGACTGTTTTGTAAACTGTGTTGTTGTTCCAGCTGCTCAGTGCTAGCACCAAGTCTGGTGACTGGAATTGCAAGTAAACACACACACACACACACACACACACACAAACCCAATATCTACTACATGTTACAGCATGATTCAGAGTCAGTTTCCACCCAAAAGTTAAAGTTGTCAACATTTGCATTTTTTTTATTAACAAGCATCATGTCATACTTTTTGTTTGTTTATAGTTACATTTAACATGAAACAAGTTAATTTCTGTTCTCACTTATATTATAGCAGTTATAAACAGTCCCTTCCTCAGCAGTGTCTGTCCTACAGATATCTATCTGGAGACTCCTTCCATAAATGTTGAACAAACATCTCCTTACAGAAAACTTCACCATTTCAAACAGTATGCAGAGCATCTAGTGTACACGTCCCTGTGAACAAACTGATAATATAGAAACGATCAGAACAAGCGCATTAATGTAAACAGCCGATGCTATTTTTTTGAAAATACTAATGACCTGGCCAATCAGAATCAAGGAGAATTCAACAGTGCTGTGGTATGAGTAAATTTAATAGTAAGAGCAGATTGTTATTTATGCATGAAAACAACCTTTTTTGTATTTCTGCCACCTCTGCTACCTTCTTATGTCACTCTTGACTGATGAAGTTCACATGATGTTACTCCCAAAGTGTGCAGGTGAAGAAATTCTCCATGGAGCAAACATCAAACGTCTATCCCCATCTGTCCTTTTTAAGGCCTATGTGCGACTGATTGAGCTGATGAAGAACGAGAGCGAGCAGGGTGGGCTGCAGGAGACAGGACAATGGCAGGGAGAGAAAGAGAGCCTCGACCCCGAGGTTGGCCTCTGGGAGTCTTTTCACGTCTCGTGTCTGACCTTCAAGAGCCTCGTGCAGCTCAGACGGACTATGGACGCTGGTGAGGAAAAAAGCGTCATCACGCAACGCCTCTGTACAGACCTCCGTGCCTGTGTGAAACATATGCATGTGTGTGAAATCTGAAAACCTGGATTCAGAATAGTAGGAAATTCATGATAATGAGTGAAAACTTAAATCAGGCATCCTAAATCCTGACTAGACCGATGGCTCAAAAAGTATTTCAGGGCCTTCTATATCGCTCATCAACAAAAAAGGGGAAAAAGTCTGTGCAAAAAAATGAACATAGCATCAAAGGTTTTTTCTACTTTATTTTTACTCAATACATTTAAAAAGAAAAAAATCTCATATTTGTTGATCTGTTAGTATTTTTTTCAAGAAGTTGAATAAAATTCATGAAATGTGAATCCATTACTCAAATTTTAAACATCCAACTGAAACAGCTAAATGTATTAAATTAAAATTTATTGATAGCTACTAGCGAGCGCATGCTGTAGCTATGCAATCGCTTACCTTTAAAGGGAAATGTATTAGACAAGGGCATTTATTATTAGACTAAATCATTTCTTATAAAAATCATCCAGTTTTACAAATTTCCAGATTCAAACCATTCCAATTTTTTGAGATTACAAAGCAAATAGTTCCAGATTTAAATGCTATTCACAAGCTGTATGAGTTACAGACAATGGGGCAGAGTTGAAACAGAGGCGTGGACTTAATGCAGTTTTTCTTGCATGATATCACCTCAAGTGAAGTGCAGTATTAAATTCAGTGCCACTCTCTGATAGTTGAATGAAACCACATTATTTCACAATGAAATTTCGATTTTGGCTGTAAATACTCAAAAAAAAAAACAAAAAAAAAAAACTTCAACATTTGAGACCAATAAAAAAATGAACGAAATAAATTCATGAATTAAACTAGATTTTTTTTTCTGTAAGTGTCGCCGATGAACGCTCAATCAGCTGTTCCTTCGAACCGCGGACATTTTTCCTTTACAAAAGAGCGCATGGAATTTACAACATCACTATGATTAATTCTACAACTCAAAATAGTGAATTACAAGGTGAAAAATTATATGTGGTTACAATCTCATGGTTTAATATGCTGTCACTTCATTAAGCTGTGCACAATATGAATATTAAAAACAAAATGCAAAACAATAAGCTGTGCTGAACCAAGTGCTATTCTGTAAGCCACTGAATAATGAGTGTTGAAGCCATTTTATTTTTCAATGAAACCAGTGATTAGTGTGATAATTACACCTGGGACAATATTTGTTCTCTGGTCACTTCAGGCCAACAGGTTTGGGCCTCTGATTAAATGTGATGAACTAGACATTAGAGTTAAAAGAAGTGGGAACAAAATGAGAAATTCATTTTTTTCCCCCAGATTTAATAGGAGGCAAGCAGGTTTGTCTGATTTTCAGAATCAGGGATGTGAATGTTGGTGAATCCAGTGAAAACACAACCCCAACCCCAAGGCTTCAGATTACAACCCCCTGTTCTATACTACACTGCATGACTCTTAGCTCTGTCCATGTATCACTTGGATCCACCAGTCCATCCTTCTTTAATCTCCTTTTTCCTATTCTTCTTCCTTTTTTAATTTCCTGGATTGCATCCCACCGTGTTCTCAGGGGTGGTGATGCTGGACAGAGAAGAGCCATCGTTCTCTAGCATCATGGAGAAAATTGTGGATGAGATGATTGAGAAGAAGGAGATCAGATCCAGTGACCGTGATGAGGTTTTAAAAGCTTTAACCCAGAAACCTAGGTAATGATTACTGTTTTTTTTTTAAATGTAATCAATACAAAATTCGGCAGGCAAAATGATTTCAGTAAAATGTTTACGTTTGTCTTATATTTATATTATATTTCAAATTAGTGGATGTTTTTATTACTAAAATACATTAGACTGATCCTGAATTTGAAGTATTGTCTTTAAATTGCTCAGTAATTTATTCTCTTATTAACTAGAAATTATGCTTAAGCTCATTCCTTTTTAAAAAAAATGGTTTTCTTTTGCAAGAATTAATTAAACTTTAAAATGGTCACCTAATGAGTTCTAGAGCTAAATTCCAGAAAGTGATTGCTTATAAATCTAATTACAATTTAAATTCTAGTTCCAATCCTGATTTAAATTCCAATTCTGGTTCCAATTCTAATTCTGGTTTGAATATAGTTTTTCCCCCTTATTCTTATTTTAATTCTAAAATCCTGGTTCCAATTCTAATTTCATATACATAAAAATATTAAATTTATATACTTTAATTTTATTTTTATTTTTAATTAATTTAATTTGAAATTAAAGTTGAGAGGTATTTTTAATTTGAAATCTAATTTTAATTTTAAGTACAATTCTAATTCTAGTTCCAATTCAAATGTTGATTCCAATTCTAATGCCAGTTTGACTATTTGTTTTTTTTTTTACAATAATTCCAATTCTAAGTCAAATACTATTTTTAATTCCAATTCTATTTTTTAAATTAATTCTAATTACAATAGTCATTTTTATTCCAACCCTAATTACAATTTAATTTCAGATTTAACTATAATTTTCATTCCAATTCTTGTTTGAAATTCCAATTTAAGTTCAAATTCTAATTCTGTTTCCAAGGCTTTAAATTAGGATCTGAGTTTGAGTTTGTTTGGTTTCCTCGGCTTTATAACTGTAGAATTGTATGGATGCATGTTTTTGCTTTGTTTTACATTTTGTACTAAAGAACTTTAATATTAGAATTCTTAGGTAGGATTAATTATGTGTAAAATTCCTATTGTGTCATATACACATGAATGATTTTTTTATGTGTGGGTTAAAATAAAGAAATGTACACTGGCAGACTACTTAACATTTTAAGTAAAAAAAAAAAGTTTAAAAAAAGTGTTTTTAAGTAAAAAAAATAAATGGTGCATTTTCTAAAAGAAAAGCATTTATAAAAAAGCATTATATATTTCCATATATTTGCTTTTGTTCAGAAACAAATCTAATAGTATTCATTTTAATAATTTTGCTTGTTTTGTTTTGTTTTGTTTTGTTTTGTTTTAGCTGGTTTGTTGCTGAGACTGTCTATTGACTGAGGATGTCTGCTATTTTTAAAAGCCAAAACTCTGACCCCTGACTTCTCTCTCCCTCTCTCTCTCTCTCTCTGTCTCTCTCTCTCTCTCTCTCACTCCTCAGCCAATCAACGGAGACACAGGCTCTGACATCATCTCTAGAATATCAGACATTCTTAGTTGCAGAATATGTAAGAAAACTACTTTTAGTTGTATGTAAGTGCAAATGACAGATTTAGGATAAGATTGTGTACATGAAACTAGTTTTTAATTAAATGCCAATTTTATTTTCTTTCATTAATATGATATCCATGAATTTGACCCTTTATGCATTATACTGTCTGTTATTCTCTTCCAGTATGTAAGACAATTAACCCTTGTTTCTATTGAAGCATGATTAATTCTTGTTAATATTAAGGGGAAATAAATACTTGACAGTTTCTTAACAACTAAAAAAAAAAAAAAACACTTTTTTGGTCCCTGACTTACAAACGTCTGTACAAAAGTCTAGAGTTATGGTTTGACTGCAACATGTAATTCCAATTGCATATTTCACAGAGAGATGCATCTGAAGGTGTGGAGGCCTCTGTAGTGTTTGTGGGTAAGTGGCTGTGGATTATATTAATTTTATAAACATGTAATTAAAGAAACTTCATCCTCTGTGCCATTCTTATTTCATAAGGTAGAATGCGATCAGATCGAATCAAGATTATATATGCCCTGTCAAGTTATATGTTACAGATGTTAGCTGAAAAGGAGTATAGTTGTAAAATATGATTTTAAAGTTTCTTAATGTTAAGTTTTTTTTTTTATAAAAGGTTAGATTTCAGAGTGGCATAAGCTCAAGAAGAGAATTGTAACTGGATTCTCTTCTGGGACCTGGTCACCCCACAATTAGTGTCTGGACTACTACCATTGTCAGAACAGCAGCTCAGAGGTTCGGGTTGGAGGACAAGAGAGCAACGAAATGCCCCTACACCGTGAACATCTGAGTAAGCATCATGCACCATTTCAGGCAGGAGCTGAAGAGCCTGAAACAGTGGTTCAAGGAAGGAGAGGAAGAAGGAAAGGGAACCTCTCATAGAGCTGTGCAGTATCCTCTTCAAGAAGCTCATGACCATGAGGAGGGTTGAGTGGCATAACCCAGTGTGAGTGAGTGAAGTGCCTTTCTAGCAAACCCATTTGGGTTTACAAAACATCTACATGGGCAGCACAGTGGCCAGCTCACCAGCTCCAAAGCAGAGATTGACTGCCACCTTAGAGACACCTTCAGTGATCCAGGGAGCAAGAACTGGGCCACTGTAAGTCCTTGATTAATCCACTGACACCAACTCTGGATTTTGACAGGAAGGATTTTTCAACTGAAAGGAGGTGTAGGAGGTGGTCAATAAGACAATAGCAAGCTCAGTCCCAGGATAGAGTGGAGTATTTTACAAGGTATATAAGAACTGGCCGAGGTTACTTCACAGGCTCTACATGATTCTGAAAGTGATCTGGAGGAGGAGCTAAGTAGTTCAGCAGTTGAGGTATGCGGATGTGGCAAGGATACCAAAGGAGGTGGAGTTGAATAATATCAATCAGTTTTGGTTATGCAAAGGAAGATTTTCTGGCATTGTTGCCAGGTGCCTGAGATACTACCTCCTTAGGAGCTCCTACATTGATACCTCACTCCTGAAAAGAGGGATCAGGTGTCTGGTACTCAGGTGTCTGGAGCACACAGGCACCTAACTGATCAGGGAACCTGGAGAGAACATGGGAACCTAGTGGTGCCGTGGCTGGACCTCACAAATGCCTGTCGGGCCATACCCTACAGGCTGGTCAAAGAGGCACTGAACCAGTACTATATCCCAGGCATATCTCAGGGACCTCATTCTTGACTACTATATCAGCTTCAGTCCAAGAGTCTCCACTGGGCCTAAAACCTGAAAATGGCATAAGCTCAAGAAGGGAATCATTACCGGATACAACATTTCAGTGATCCATTTCACACTTGCCATGAACATGCTAGTGAAATCTGCTGAGGTTCAGTACAGTGGGTCCTATAGTGGCCCATTGGGCAATTAATCATTGCTTTCATCAGGGCTGGGGAGAAGTTAACATCAGCATAAGTTGCTTCAAGGTGGCTTTGGATCAGGAGAGGAGAGACATGGGTGTCTTAGCGCTACCTGGACACAACCAGAGACTGATTGTTGAAAGAGTGCCACTAATTCTGGATATGTATATATATACAGTATATTGCTACTCTTGAAAAAAAAAGTCATTAACACTGAACAAGGCTCTAATGTGTTTGTGTGTGTGTGTGTGTGTGTGTGTGTGTGTGTGTGTGTGTGTGTGTGTGTGTGTGTGTTTGTGTTCCAGGGGCCCTGGACCTCCTGGAAAAGCCGACTGTGGCGTTTGTCCGTCTGAAGGAAGCCCAAGATCTCAAGATGTCTCTGGAGGCATCAGCTCCTATTCGCTTTGTCTTTGTGCTGATTGGATCAACCAAATATGACATGGATTACCACGAGATTGGAAGAGCTATGAACGCACTTCTGGCAGATAATGTAAGAATGATTCCTAATGGTTAAGCAGTTGATCCTGAGCAGCTATTTTATTTTATCAATTTCCCATATATCTTCTTTGATCATTTAATCAACATAAAACCTGTAGAATAAAGGACACAGTAAAGCTCACACCACACTTTTATATTCACGAACAAACCAGAAATCTTGCTAACATTCCTAATAAATATTTGAAATGTAAACTTATAAACTTCACTATAACTAACAATTTTTAAAATCATTTGGGTTTTTTTACCTTGCTCTCTAAAAATGGTTTCTAATTCATTTTCAGACATTATGCTTTTAAAAGATTGTAATGTTTTACTATATTTCAATTTTCATTGCATTTGTTTAGATTTTTATTTTATTTATCAAATTTGATTTTGTTCAAAATAAGCTTTTGATGAGTAAATAACAACAAAGTAACAAAATTTAAGTGAGTACACGAATGTCTCACATCCTCAAATGAAATTTTAGTAAGTATGTAAATATGTTGTATTGAGAAATTAATTTGTCTGTACAAATTGTCATATCCATAAACTAAATTTTTGTGAGTAAACATGTTACATATTGACAAATTAGTCATAGATGTGTTATATGAAACAAATGAAAAATATAATTATTCACAAGGCTTGTCTCATGGAAATGTTTCACTGAAAGAAAGAAATACTGAAAATAAATATGAACAGATGGAGAACGGAGAAGGAAGGGCTGATAGGACATGGGGCCATTATTCTAGTGAGTGGACCAGTTAATAGCTGCTTGAGTGAGACATGGCTGGGGACAATTAGGATATAAATTTTTTTTCTTGATGCACATTCATAGATCAATTGCTACCCTTTACTGCTACTGATTTCTAACATTTCACATGTACATTGTTTTTAGGTGTTCCACCAGGCAGCGTTAAAAGCTCAGAGTGATAAAGAACTGAATAATGCATTGACAGACTTCCTGGATTGCAGCGTGGTGATTCCACCTACAGAAATTCAGGATGAAACCATGCTTGCACCCATTATTGGCCTCCAGAAGAAGCTCCTGCAGGAGAGATTCTGCCCCTCTAAGCCTCAGCATCACCTCAACCCCAAAGCAGATAGGAGATGTACTGAAATGCTAATGAGCAATATTTATATGTAACTTGCTAATTTTCATTATTTATCTACTACGCCACATGATAAGCTTAGCTAGGTAACTAATGCTACTTATCCCATTAGAGATTCTATAAAACAAATAAAAATATTTCATTATATGTTCCAAATAAACAAGTAATAATCATAATAATGTATTAATAATGAAAATTCTTTCTCCACATAGCGTCTATTTCCAAAGTGCCTCTGCCGGAGGATCTGCTGGCGCGCACCGGCATACCGTTCGGAGGACTGATCAGAGATATGAGAAGACGTTACAAACACTACAAGAGTGACATCACTGATGGCAGGAACGCTCAAGTCCTTGCTGCCGTAATCTTCATCTACTTTGCCGCCCTCTCCCCTGCTATTACTTTCGGAGGTCTACTAGGTGGGCATGAGTGTGCGTGTACGTGTGTGTATATTTAAGGTAAAAGATGATGTTCAATTAAATGACATGCTAGGATTTTGCCCTGCCTCCTGCCACAGCTGATAAAGTGGATAATATGATGGGAGTATCAGAGCTCATGCTGTCTACGGCAGTGCAAGGTGTCATTTTCTCCCTGATCGCAGCTCAGCCGGTTCTCATCATCGGCTTCTCAGGACCTCTGCTAGTCTTCGAAGAGGCCTTCTATGGGGTAACAGTCACAAACACACTTACGTGTAAATACTAGTGGCACATAATTTTATTTTAAATATCTGTTTTCACCATCCTGTATCATCATAAATATCCATTCAGGATTTCTAATGCACTAATTTTAAATAAGGCAGAGAGGAACGCCATCACAGACTGACGCTGCAACATTTTGTGTGCAACCTGTTTTCCCTCAGTTCTGTAAGTCTCAGGGCATCGAATACATCGTAGGTAGGGTGTGGGTCGGCGTGTGGCTCATTGTCATCGTCGTACTGATCGCGGCAGCGGAGGGCAGTGTCCTGGTGCGCTTCATCTCCCGCTTTACCCAAGAGATTTTCTCCATCCTCATCTCCCTCATCTTCATTTATGAGACCTTCGCCAAACTCGGCAGTGTACGAAACACTATAATATCCATTGTTTCAATTATTGCTAAGTTTAATTATTCACCTTTTGTTTCCATTCAGTTAGGGCTGTATTCAGAGTCAAGATAAGCAGCACATAGTGAGAGATTT
>JAQMYM010005098.1:0-11281 GCA_030014255.1 Parauchenoglanis ngamensis
CATTTTGGAATAAGGCTGTAACATAACAAAATGTGGAAAAAGTGATGCGCTGTGAATACTTTCTGGATGCACTGTAAATCATGTCAGAGCTTTTCGCACCTTTAATGTGAAATTCCAAAGTATACAAATAAAGTGAAAAATTATAAAGGGATTAATTATTCCCTTTATTTAGGGAAAATAAGTAAACTTAAACTTGGAATAAACTAGTTGCATAAGTATGCACATTCCTAAACAAATACTTTGTTGAAGCACCTTTTCATTTTATTACATCACTCAGTCTTTTTGAGTACGTCACCTCTTGGCTTCGCAACATTTTCTCACCCTTTGTTCCAAAAACATTCTAGAGCCTTCAAATTGTCAGGGCATGACCAATGCACAGCTTGCTTCAGGTCACCCTACAGAGTTGAGTCTGGGCTCTAGCTAGACCATTGATCATCTTTTTTGTTTAAGCCATTTCTTTGTTGATTTTGATATTTTTTTATTTGATATATTTTTATATATACTTTGGGTCATTGTCATGCTGAAAGGTGAAATCCTTTTTAGCTGACTAGCAGACGCCTGAATGTTTTGCCCTAAAATCATTTGGTGTTTGTAGCTACTCATGATCCCCTCCACCTTGGTAAAAGCCCCATGTGAAGACTGAGAGATTAGGGTCACATACAAAGAGTAATCAATACTTGTCAGATATTCCTGCAGCTCCGTTAATGTTGCCGTAGGTCTCTTGGCAGCCTCCCTGGTAAGTTCTTGTCTTGTCCTTTTGTAAATTTTGGAGGGATCTCCTGTTCTTGGTAATGTCCCTGTGATCCTCCATTTTCTCCAATTGTTGATGATGTTGGTTGTTTTTCACTTAATTTTGTATGTTGTAATTTCACATTTCACCAGCACTGGTTACCACTAAGCAAGGGGTGACAGTACTCAAAAAGTATTGGAACAGCATAGCCAATTTGTTTTTTGCTGTGCACTGAAGACATTTGTGTGTGAGGTCAAAAGAAAATGAGAAGAGGGATCATCTAGCTATATAGGTAAGTAAAGTTTATTTATAAAGTGCTCTTCACATATGTGAAGTTGCAAAGTGCTGTACACAAACGTTAGAAAATAAAATAAATTGCATCTGTCCCCCCAGTCTTCAGTATTGTGCGAGAAGCAACTAACAAGTCATGAGCCTGGAACTAAATAGTGACTAGCTGTATATTTTAAAAAGTTTTTAGATAAATAATATAAGTAGGAGCTTGTCCATTTAGTGCTCAATATGAATATTTAAAACAAATTCTAAAATCTTCCAGGAGCCAGTGTAAAGAATATAAAATAGAAGTAATATGGGTTTGCTTTCTAGAAAGCTTTAATAACCAAGCCACAGAATTTTGTATAGCCTGAAAACGTGAAAGATATTATTTATCTAAGCCAGTAAACAAGGTATTTTCAATAATCTAAGTATGATGAATAAATGCATGTACAATTTTCCCAGTTCAGCTGAAGCAACCACAGGATGTAATTTGAAAATGTTCCTAAAATGAAATACAAGAACGTGAAATTGATTTTACTTGCAAGTCAAAACAGAGAGAGGAATCAAATATTACTCTGAACATTGAACTTGGCAGAAGTACAAAAAGAAGCAACTGACTTGCTAATCTTTGAGTATGATTCAGGAGGAGCTATAACCATTGTCTCAGTTTTGCTAGAATTTGGATAAAGGAACTTGATGGAAAGTCACTTATCCAAGATAAAGAATCAACCAGGGTAGACAACTTGTCAAGCTAACATGGTTTAAACAATATATATAATTGAATGACCTCAGCATAAAAATGATATGAAATGTCTTTAAATGATTGAGTAATACCTGCTAAAGGAAGAATATAAAATGAGAATACTAATGGACCCAGGATCAAATGTTGGGGAACCCCGGATGACAAAGAAGCAGTGGTAGAAGAGAACTAACTTACCTAGGTCCTACCAGATAAATAGGAAGAAAACCAATTTAAAGCACAGCCAGAAATGCCAGCTAAACTCTTAAGCATATTGAGTGGTCATATTGTGGTCAAAAGCTGCAGTAAGATCAAGCAGCACAAGTACAGATAACTTTCCTGCATCAGAAGCCATAAGAAGATTATTATAGCCCTTCAAAATAAACAGCAGTCTCAGTAGAGTGCTGCTTTTGAAAATGGATTTAAAAGGGTAAGCAGTCTGTAATTTATACAATAAAGATTTTAATTGTTTTTCTACAACTTTTTCCAATAAATTTACTAATAAACGGTAGTTTTGAAATAGGCCAATACTTTTTTACAGAGCTGATATCAGGATTAGGTTTTTTTAATAAAGGAATTACCTTTGCATGTTCAAAATAGGAGGGAACACAACCTTGCCTCAGTGGGTTATAGACAATGGACAATAATGAAGGGTCCATGCTAGAGAGAGTCCCAAAAAGGACTGGAGGTGGTAAAACCTCTAAAGACAATGATTAAGTCATTAAGTGATATAGGACAAAATACAGCAAGTAACTGAGACACTGAGGGTCATTTTCACAAGTGGAGGACCCTGCAGAGGTTTCAGAAGTCAAGTCCATCATGTTATTCACAAAATAATTAAGAAAAGAATAACAATCAACAGAGAGTAGCAGAGCATGCTGAGGTGGGGGAGATATGATACAGTAATATTAAATAATACCCTCGGATTACTCTTTTTTTGAGTTATAAGATTAGTGATGTATGTACCTGGCCTTCTTCACTGCCTCATTAGAAGAGTGGCATAATATTTTAAAATATTTGCGATAGACAACCAAACCTATGGCCTTTCACAGTCATTCTGCTTTTCGACATGAACGTCGAAGGCCAAGAGTTAGATTATTTAGTCATAGAGAGCAACCAAATGGTGACTAATTTATAAGGAGAGACTTTATCAAGAATAACAATGAATAAGAATGACAATGTTCATTAAAAGAATTAACAAGAGACTTCACATCCTCAAAGAAAGAAACCACAAAATTAAAAAGATAAGAAAACTCAGACATGACCGAGTTGTCAATAATGCGCCTATGCAGAATGCATACATGAGGGAGAGACTCTGATCAAAATGATACATTAAAAGAAAGTGAGTTATGATCACTAAATGTAACCACATTTATATGCAAATGGTGAAAGTAACACCATAAGTGAAAACCAAATCCAGAGTATATATCCATCAATATGAGTGGGGCAATACATCTTGGACAAAACGAAAAGAGTTCATAATACTCAGAAATTCTATGGCAGTGTTGTTGAATAAATCATCAGAATGAATGTTGAAATCCATAACTATAATAATCCTGCCTAACTTAGCAGTAGATGATAAATCCTGAACATCAGGAAAAGAGATCCAACAGAGCCAGGCGGACCATACATAGTTATATATACTATATAGGGGTGAGCTCGTCCAATTTTAGTCATAATAATATCAAAAGAACCATAAAAATTTGAAGAGATTGACATAAAAATGTCTTTTTTAAAATAACAGCATACATTTGTAACCTTCTTGGCCACAATTCTGTGGTGCACACAAGAATGAACAGTCTCCAGAACATAATTCTAAAAGAAGTGAGACTTCATTCTTACTCTACCATGTCTCAGCGATAAACATAAAGTCCAGTCTCTTGTGACAAAACAAGTAATTGAAAATGAAAGACTTGTTAACAATGGAATGGAAATTAATCACCATCATTTTAGCAGGGAGAACCACCATGATGGGAGTAAGGACCAAGACAGAATCAGAGAATTGGGATAAGCTACACAGCAAATTGGGGATCCTACCACAATGGGCAGTAGCTTTTCACACCTTCAGATGGCAAGTTGGGAAGATGTCAGATGGAAACACAGAGATTAGGTCAACAGGTCTTAGGCATACCTGCTACAGCAGCAGCCCAGGAACAAAGCTCCCGTCGATCTGCTGCCCCAAAGTCTCCACGAAGCCAGTGAAGCAGTACAAGAATGCCAGCCCTCTCCCCATGCTGCTGCCAGCAGGGTCTCCGAGACGAAGACAAGCTCATAGCCAGCAGCGGATTGCAAATTCCAATCTGGCTTTCTGGTTTTCACTGCTGATAAGTGGTCTGCATCTTACAGTATGGCCTCTATATTGTTGTTCCTTAAACAGTGGACTGGGTTTTTCTTTATTGCTCTAACCATTTGTCTGTCATTAATTGTTTTTTTCCTTGAACGACTCATTCCATGCCCGTTGCTCAATACACCAGTGGTTTCCTTCTTTTTCTGGACAATCCAAATTGTGGTACTGGCTATGCCCAATGGGTTTGCCTTTTCCCTTCTTAACTACAAATGCAGTCTTCACAGGTGAAAGCCAAAGCCTAAACTGAGAGTTGATATCCAGGGCTACTTAATGATTAAACAACAAATGTCATGACACACCTGGGTAACAATAAACACCTGTCACTTCTCATGTTCCAGTACTTTAGCTCACTTGAAAAACTGGGTGATTTGATGGAAAATGTGGTATGTTCTATGTTGTCTAACATATCTAAATGTAAATACTGTGGAATAAAAACTGAAACTCTGATCTCTCTTCTCCTGTTTATTTTTTGATTTCACACACAAATGTCTTCAGTGCACAGCAAAAACAAACTAATTGGCCTGGCTATTCCAATACTTTTGGAGGGGACTGTATATCCACTGTATATCCACTGTTTATCTACCTATGTTGTTCTGCAAGGTACAGGATCCATGAATTGTCACCCCTTGTGTAGTGGTAAGCAGTGCTGGTGCTTTTTTTTTAATGACATGGACATTATGGAAATGTCATCCAACCAATATGCTGTCTAGTAAAACAAAGTTTTCCACTAAATCTAAATAAAACTGTAAGACTTTTCATATCAGTGTCAAGTCCTTGTCACAGAGCACCTGATGTAAAGTGTCTGGCTAAGTACTTAGTAACTTAAACTAAATGGTCATTTGACTGACATTGCTGCAAGCATTTTTCAATCCAGGGATTATAATTAAGGTATGAAATAAACTTCATTTTTAGGTAATTTGCTTGAGAGATTAAATCAGTTCAAAGCACTGTATGAAAGTAGCATGAAATCAACTTAAAGTTGTTTCCATAATAAGAAAATATATGATAAGAAAATGGATGAAGTAGTTGAAAGTGAAATGAAAATACTTCAAAAATTTTGACTGTTAAACCTTTAAGCAAGTTCTGCAAAGATTTTTGTATGTCAAACATTAACACATCACTACTTTTAGTGCAGGGGATACAGAGGCAGACCTAGAGACCAGACTGCAGCAAATGCAACAATTTTACACAAACCTGGAAATGTTTTGTACCTGGATAACCGAAGCAGAAACTACAGCAAATGTCTTACAAGATTCTACATACAAGGAATGTTTTCTGGAGGATGCAGCCACAGTACACCACTTACTAGAGCAATGGCAAGTAAGTAAGCAGTTTGTATAGCAGTATTCTGTCTTTGTGGTGCAGAGCTCAGCCATACTTGAACTGCATTCAAGTCCTATACTTTGTGTGTAGGGGTTTATGATATTAGATTAAATGAAAGGTTTTATGCAATTTTTTTCAGTACTGCATGTTATTTTGTTGTTTATTATTCTTAATAGGAAAAAGCACTGTTAGCACTGTTGCCTCACAGCAAGAACGTCCTGGGTTCTTTTCCCAGGTCAACCAAGGTGCCTTTCTATGAGGAGTTTGCATGTTTTCCCCATGCCTGAGTGGGTTTTTTTCCGGGTAATCAGGTTTCCTCTGGTCAATTGGCTACTCTTAATTGCCCATAGATGTGAATGTGAGTGTGAAAGGTCCTAGCCACTACAATGCACAATTTCGTGCAGTCATAGTGCCGGTACCAAGCCTGGATAAATTGTGAGGGTTGCATCAGAAAGGGCATTTGGCAGAAAACCTGTGCCAAATTGACATATGGACAATGGATGATCTGCTGTGGTGACCCTGAACAGGAGCAATCAAAGGAAGATGATTCTTGATAGGAAAAATGAAATAAATCAGATAAAAATTTGATCTAAAGCGAATTAGACACTCTTTAAGGTTTTCAGTTAGGTTGCAAGGGCAATTGCAAAAATAGTGAAAGAATCTGGAAGAATGCTTTGGTTCATTTTCTGCTTGAACAGCAACACACATCCTAATTTTAGAAAGAATTACTTGGGGTTCCTCTCTACCCTCTCTAATGTGACAGTTGAAACAAGTTCCAAACATGTCTCAAAATACAATGCCATTTAGCATTAAACAAGCTGATACATTTAGGTCCTTATTTGTGGGTTTGATTATTATATCAAAGACTTACAAATACAGACAAATACAAATACAGTAGCTTCTTAGCATGGTTGTAATGTCAGAGACTTTATTAGTTTTAGATGTAACCATTAGACATTTTACATCTTTATGCACAAAACATAATATAACAGAATAAGTACATTACATAATATAAATAAATAACAAACATCACATTGGATGCCTTACCTTCAGTCACTCTCTTTGTGACTATTGCTTTGGCCAGGAGTTGATGTCAGATGGTGTGCTGCCTTTCTTCTGCACTTGGATGCTTAATTGGGACACCCACCAGTTGGTGGGTCAGCAGTAATGGCCACGTCTCTGCCCATCAGCTCCAGGCTTCTAGCCCAACTCCTCCCTTCTGTTCTAGAGCCAACAAGAGTCTTGTTCTGTTACATTTCCCAACCTGTGAGCTGCTGTCTTCCTCTCTTTCCCTGCTATTCCCACTTCGACTGGAAATAGTGAGGCTTGCCATCCCTTGTCTCTATATTCTTGGACCAGTTCCTGGTACTTCATTGCACTCATTTTGTGAGCTGGTCAATCACCTATTCCCATCAGATGATCAGCTCTAGCTTAAGTCTGTTCAGTCTTCTTTGCCTCCTCTGACCGGATGACCATATCTACCTCAGGGATTTTGGATAACTGGGGGAAACTGTCACTTTCTCCCAAGGTCTGCCCTCATATCCCATGCCTGTGCTTTTCAAAATAGGTTATTTACGTTCTTTTTTGAGATCAATTGCTTCTCTTTTATCTAATGAACCGGATTGATGGTGCTGGTTTCCCATTGATCTGGGGTTTCTAGTGCCTTTTCTGCTCTAAGATGTTTGCTGGTGCAATGAGGGTGGTGTTCCCTTGGGCTACAGTAGTATTGCACCCTGCCAGAATGTGCACCAATACACTCCCTCTCAATAAAGCTTACACAATGGGTCCTTCCCCATCCCCAGTCTGTGCAGGTTTATCCATGTAGGTAGGGTGTCCTATACAGATCAGTGCAGAAAGGAAATCCAAATGGTAAACACAAAGATGAGGAATTTGAACAATTCTTATCTCCATTTGTGGAACATCTTAAATTGGTTTGAATTTTCAATTTTTATTTGAATAATGTATATGTGTACTTGTAAGGACAGTCCTTCCATTCTGGACTACCATGGCAGTTTCCTTCAATACTAGTGGTGTTTGTCTGTTTCCTTGCTCATGACCATGGCCTCACATGGATATTCTATAGAAGATCCCTGCTGATCTTATACTGTAAATGCTGTGTAAAGTGGCATGACACATTTGGAGGAACGCACTATCTATCCCCTTCCACATGCATGAGATCACAGAGGTCCATGACTGGCTAGTGTCAATATGACATAGGTCTTGCCACTCTAAATTTTTGGAATTATAGCCAATTTTGTTTTCTTGGATCACTGGCCACAGGAGGATCAGGACATTGGCTATACAAGCGAAGTGGTTTTGAAGATGGAGGCAAAATTGGTAGGTACATGATATGGACAAAAGTATTGGGACACCTCTTAATTATGAATACACCATTTGGCATCGGTGTATAAAATCAAGCACTTAGCCATGCAGTCTCCATTTTCAAACATTTTGTGAAACAAAATGGGTCGTTCTGAAGAACTCTGTGACTTCAAGCATGGTATTGTTATAGGATGTCACCTTTTGCAATAAGACGGTTCATGAAATTTCATCCCTGCTGGATATCCCACGGTCAACTGTAACTGATATTGGCAAGTGGAGTTTCTTCCCTCCATCAAAGACATTCATCACACACGCTGCATCCACAAAGTCACCAGCATTGTGGAAGATCACACATACCCCTCACACAAACTCTTTACCCACCTGCCATCTGGCAAGAGGTACCAAAGCATTTGGGGCTCACTTCCAGACTGCATAATAGTTTCTTCCCCCAAGCCATCAGACTCCTGAACACTCAGGGACTGGACTGACACACACACACACACACACACACATACACACACACACAAAATTCATCTACCTCTACAATTTTGCACATTACATTTGGAATAGCACTGCACTGTCTTGTCTCGTGATGTCTGCACTGTCTCGTGACAGTGTCTTGTCTTGTCTCGTTATGTCTGCACTGTTTGCTGTGTTTGCACATTTGCACACTTGCACTTTATGTTGTTTTTGCCATGTTTGAACATGTTTGCACACATGCACTTTATGTTGTCTTCTGTTGCACATGTGCACTTTTGTACTTCTTTGTTGTCTTTTATGTAGCACCTTGGTCCTGGATAAACATTGTCTCGTTTCACTATACACTGTATCACATGTATATGGTTGAAATTACAATAAAGCCACTTGAACTTGAACTATGGCCTGTTCAGCCAGACTGGGGATATCAGTAACACTGGTTGCTTTTGAATGTGCTGCAGTGTCAGCTATCAGTTTGGAGAACTAAGCCTTCCATGTTTATACAGGTTACCTGACAAATCATTAAATGTGACTGTGATGTCACAAGATGCCCCATGTGTGGTAGGGTTGTAAAATGTAATGTGCATACATAAACTGTACAGGATGCAACTGCACAGAGTTCATCATGAAATGTGATTGTACTGTGTAGCACAGATCTGGCGGGCATGTAAAATCAAATAAGATGTACGTGTGAATACATAAACCAGACAGGGAGTGTGAACTGGGTGGAGACAGTACTATTACAATGTATTTTGCACACTTCAATCCAAAATATTGTTAATGGTCAGAAGTTTCCAAAAAAAAAAAAAAAAAAACCTTTTACTGAAATTATAAAAAAATTATTATTATAAAAAAAGCACCTCTTACTGAAATTATAAGAAACAAAGTTCGGACTGAGACTGTATTTCACACCAGATTTTTTACATCACAGCTAGAGACAGAAAGAAAGCAGTAGATAGCACATCTATCAAAGCACTAAACGAAGAAATCTCCTTTTATTATTTGTTCTATTTTTTCCAGTTCGATAATGTAAGAAGAGCAAAGCTAATCAATATATATGAGTCAAAATTGAGATTACTGAATTTGGATGTATTATATTGGATGTATGATATGCAAAAATACAAATATTTACAGTCAAAGAGCTTTACTGTCAATTTTTATTAATTTATTAACAACCTCCTTATGGAAGAAACATGGAAAAAGATTATGAGTCACTCAGGTATAAGTGTCACTTGTGCATCTGTGCCAGCTGGCTCAACTGCCTGTCATCACCATAAGGCATGATGCTGTAATGGGAATGTAATCCCCTGTTCATACTGATATTTTATTATTTATTTTAGATTTGAATTAAAATATTGAAAGCAAATAACCAATATACACTGCCTGTCCAAAAAACAGGTCACCACCTGGATTTACAAAAAGCAAATAGATAAGAGCCTCCCATTGGATAATTTCTGCATGGATTATTATGTTTCAGCTGGCAACAAGTTATTTAACCCTGACTGATGCAGAGAGTAGTTTCTCATTTCTTAAACAACCATGTTGGAAGACACATCCTGTGGTCGTGGAAAAGATGTTAATCTGTTTCAGAAGGGTCAAATTATTGGCATGCATCAATCAAAGAAAACACCTTAGGAGATTGCTGAGACTACTAAAATTGGGTTAAGATCTGTCCAACGCATTATTAAAAAGTGGAAGGCTAGCGGAGAACCGTCATCACCAAATCTAGGGGTCAGTTTTTAACAGACCGCATGGCTTATGGCAGTGTTTTCTAACCTGTTTTTCTGAGGAAGCACTTTTTTAAAAATGACAAGCAACCGCGACCCAAATCACAACAGGCATTATCTATAAATCGTGATAAGAGCGGATTTGTGTATTCACGAACGTTCCTGATCCTTTTTAACTACCGTTTCATCAACTTTTAATGTTTTACTGACATCTTGTGGGAAAACCGTGCAACTACATCCAGATAATCTCAGGAGTGAATATTGATTTATTCTCATTCTTCATCGAAAGTTACCTAAAGTTAAAGCACTAACCTTTTTACACCACTAGGAAGCGTACTGTTATCATCGCCCTACATGGATTGCTTTTTTTTTTTTTTTTTACTGATTTTCTTTCCCAGAATTGTTGGCACTGTTGGTAAAGATGGCTTAAAAAGATTATGAAAAAAATTTCAGGTGGTTGATCACAATAGAAATATGAGAGAAACGTTTTGGGTTTTTTTTTACACACAAAACAGTACGTGCAAACAATTGCTGCCACCCCCAAGAAACTCTTATGAACAAAATGCAACTGAAACATAGTCACGTGAGAATGCTCAGAGAAACTGTAGTTTGCAGGGCACGTAGTGCTGCGCTTCTGATTCAACTCATTTGCATAGAATGTGTGGTCCTCTCTAAGGTGATTGGCTGCTGGTGTCAAGTTATTTCTTTTCTTAACCCTGGTTGGTAGATAACAGTAAGCCCACAGTGTGTTTAGCGCACCGCCCACCGCAGAGCTCAGAGCTTCTCTGAGGAAGTTTTCAATCACGCCTCATTTTCCCCAACTCTTGTTCACCTCTTGGGTTTCTTTTGGAGCACTTTTTACGGAAAAAACGTGAGTACACTTTAAAAAAAAAATACATACAGAAGACAGTGATTACACGTGTTTTAGCTTGTAAATAAAACTGTAATGTTTTAATACTAGTATATATATATATATGAGTCGGTTTATAAGTTTAACAATTAATCAAGTGTTTAATGAACCCGTATATAGAGCAAAAACACACTGATTTGTATGGGGCGCCGTTTGTAAAAAAAACAGTTTAACATTTTTTTAACGCGTCATTTTTCTAACCTTTAGCACAATTTTCATACATTTAGAGATAAAGTTGTTAAAAAAAACAGTGTTAAACTGTTAATAACTGTGTAAATGTTGGATGCTAAATGTAAATGTTTTATCTAAATATAAATGTTGTATGTTAAATTTAAATGTTTAACATTAAATCTAAATGTTTAATCGTAAATCTAAATATTTAACGCTAAACATAAATCCTAAACCTAAATGTTGCACTTTAAATGTTAAATCC